>OY856397.1:4602500-4910000 GCA_963693495.1 Malacosoma neustria
AAATGAACTTAACAAAACATAGATTCTTATGACATTAAAGTTTATTCAAAATGACCTCCGTGATTTTAAATACAAGCCTTCAATCTGCGCGGCCAGTTGTCTATCGCAGCACGAACGAGGTCCATGTCAATATCGGCGGCTGCCTTAATCAAGGATGTCTTGAGTGACTCCAAATTGGGATGAGGCTTTGAGCACGCCTTTTCCTCCAAGTGTTGCCATATCTTGTAATCTAACGGATTCAAATCTGGACTGGAGGAGGGCCAGTCTTCGTGCCGGATGAAGTCGATTTCACGCGCTGCCAGCCAGTCTTGTGTGCTCTTCGCTCTATGAGCTGGCGCTGAATCTTGTTGGAATACCCAGTACCTGTTATTGAACATGGTATGAGAAACAGGTTCCACAAGGTTCGTCAGGACTGTATTTTGATACACAACAGCATTCGTTTTTACACCTTTCTCACAAAAATGTACCTCTGTTAAGCCCCAATAAGAAACTCCCAACCATACCATGAGCGAGGATGGAAAATGACCTCGTTGGACACGCGGAATACGGTTGCTCGCTTCTTCACTACTGTGTGCGTACACCTTATCATTTTGTTTGTTGTAGCTCTCTTCTACGGTGAACATTTTTTCATCCGAAAAAAGAATTTCCCGATATTTTTTTCTCGCGTACCGCTTCAACAAAGCGCGGCATCTCTTCAGTCTCAGGTCCATTAGACGAGCATTCAAACGATGTCCTGTTTTTCTTCGATATGCCCGAAGCCCTAAGTCTTCATTTAACACCCTTTTCACCGTGGTTGTGCTTAACCCCATCTGAAGGGCCAACAGTTTCTGCTTACGTTTGGGATTTCTTTGAATTCGTGCCTTCACAGCTTTTATCACTGCTGGAGTCCTAACAGACCGAGGGCGACCACTTCTTGACCTGTCATCTACACTAGAGTCTTCATTGTATCGTTTGATGGTACGATAAAGGAATCTTTTGGTTATATTCAAATTTTTCAGTATGTTAAAAATTTTAATTGGCGCGTAACTGCAACGATGCAACGCAATAACTGCAACACGGTCTTCTTTAAGCGTCCACTCCATATTTAAAAATGAGTAAAATTCTAAAAGTATACCTTTTTTATTTTCATGAACAATTCGAAATTCGAATTCAATAAACTTTTTTGTGGCCAGCATTCTAAAAGAAAAGTTTTTACTGTGTGACAATACTTATGACCTGACTATGTATATATAAATTTTTATACTTGCAGATAATGAATTCGTCGAATAGTAAATTGAATTGGTAGATATGTCGACATAATATTATTATTTTTTAACGTTTTTCTAGATATTCAGTAAAATTTTTCAAAAAATTATACTAAAATATAAGGCAATTATTTAAAATTATTTATGACGATACATGTCTTATGACGACTCATATTTATTAAACCATTTTAAAATACAAGTCTTTTCAATGTTTTTATTTCATATTTGACTTCAAACGAATTTGATTAAATATTGACGGATGATTGATCGCGTGGGGAGTTCGGAAAAAATCATGCAACAGATTTATTTGATTTACGACACGTAAATGCTGAATATACTTATTCATGTATATTAATGCTGAGAAAAGGTATGTTTGTAGCGGAAGTTGGGATTGAGTTGATTTGATTTTAAGGTTTTCTTTATTTTGTACTAGCTGTGCCCGCGACTCCGTCCGCGTGGAATAGTGACTTTGGGCAGCATTTTTTTAGATAAATCTTATGGTTTATTTTGGATTACAAACACTAAAATATAAATAAATAAAATATGCAAACAATCAGTGTTATCGAATGCAACTGTTACGCCATGCGCCTCCGGAATACGTGCGTTCGAACCTACAAAGTCCAGCCTAAGCTAAACCCTATTTCATATGATTGATGATATAAATCTGAGTTCAACTTAAATTTGTAATAAAACCTACAATGCCCAGCCTAAGCTGAACCCTATTTCATATGATTGATGATATAAATCTGAGGTCAACTTCAATTGGAAAAAAAATTTCCGAAACTGATAAATTTTAACAAATACTATTTTTTTTATTCTAAAATAAAAATAGCCTGAATTACTCCTTGTTACATCAGCTATCTGCCAGTCGACGAGGAGGACACGGTGGACCACACTGTTGCCGTGTGCCCTGCGTGGCGCGAGGAGCGCCGTCGCCCAAATCGGCGCGGACCTGTCGCTCCCGGCCTTGGTTCTGTCCATGGTCGGGGGTGATCCTGGATGGACGGCCGTCGCCTCCTTTTGCGAGGCAGTCATGTCCGCAAAGGAGGCGGCGGAGCGGGAGCGGGAGTCTACCACCACACTCCCCTCCCGCCAACGCAGGCCACGTCGTTGGCGCCGGAGGGCAAGTAATGACCTCCGGCCGCCGTAGAGAGCGGCCGTGGGTGGCCCCTCGGGGGAGGATCCGCCGCCCGCACTATTGCCGCGAGGGAGAGGGCCGCGTGCTGTTCCGCGGCCCCCCTCATCTCCTACAATACAGGAGAGCGCCGGGGGGACGAAACCCTGACCCCCTGGCGCCAACACTTTTGAAGAGGCCCGCCTTGAAACAATGGGCGGGCCGGCGCCGGCCCGGGCCACGAGATCGGCAGGCCACATATCCGTAGGCCCGGGCGTAGGCGATAGGAAAACAGCGGGGTTTTTTAGTGAGTCGGATGGCTGAACATCTTTTCCGGAGTCCCACATATCCCTCGGTCCCCCCGGGCCAGGGGAACCCGTTAAGAGAGGGTTTTCCCCGATACAAAAAAAAAGCTATCTGCCAGTGAAAATCCCGCCAAAATCGATGCAGTCATTTCAGAGATTAGCCGGAACAAACAAACAGACAGACAGACAAAAATTTTAAAAAATGTTGTTTTTGTATATTTACCGTGTATATATATCCAAATGCACTTAGTAAAAAGCGGTTATTTTAATATTACAAACAGACACTCCAGTTTTATTTATTTGTATAGATAAACAATTTTATATACTTAGAAATTATATACTTTTTGTTTGTAACAAAGAATATGAAATAGCACTTGTTAAATTAATTTAAAACTGTGTGTACAGTGTTAAAAAGTAGAATAGGGCTAGTCTATACTGAAGGGAGTTGTAATATGCAATTATTGGAAATTTACTCCCTATTCTTTTTTTTTAAATTTATTGCAGTAGTACAGCAGGTAGGCATGGCCAGCTTAGAATTTATCGGTTACCGCTGCCTATGGGTGTTTGCAACGCCAGTGACATCGCGAACACGCTGCTGTCCCACAAGGGTACAGGAACTTGGGTCACTGACGCCGGAACACAACACAAAGTTGTTATGGCAGCATACTTAAGACCAAAGGTGTTCGCCATCCAGACGGGCTTGGGGCCCTATCACGTACCTAGGATGGGTTGGTTTGTCGCCTTTTACGACCCCGGCCGCAGAGGTCAGTATTCTTTTTCCGCCCCTGCACGGATGTTAGGTAGACCATTAATGTATACGATGGGGCTGGTCAGTTATTAAGGGTATGCATTTGCATGCTTAAATAAAATGAATACAAAAAAATTCACATACGGCAGAAGTGAAAATTTAGAAAAGTAAATTACGTCATATATTAGTGCATAAAAGCTACGAAAACCCGAACAAAGAGGAGACCAAGGCAATAGGAAACACTGTATATTATTATTATATCCCATTCTCTCGCAGGCTAAATGCTGTTTGTGAATATGTTCTATATGTCTGTTTTTGGTGTTGCTTTTTTAATTCATCGAATTATATCTCATAAAGGGGCTATTTTTATTGCTATAGGACACCAGACACGCTGACGACCCACTTAATAGTAAGCGGTTACCGTCGCCTATGGGAGCAACGCCATCGCTAACACGCTGCTAACCAGGTAGTGGTATTAGAACCCATATACTCTATCCACTTTACCAAAAAATAAAATTTAAACAAACAAACCAATGTTTCTCAAACAAAGCTAGTATAAAAACGACATGGCGGGTATAATCCGACCTTAATAATAAAACATTCCTTTACGTACGTTGTACCTGTACGTTGAACAGTACACTTATAATTACCAGCATATAGAACCAGTAAGAGATTTGGAAACATTGTCTTTTTAGGTTCTTTATAATGTAAGTTAGTTATTACAATTAATGTTGTAAAAATGTAAATTTTATATGCATTAATATTTATCATTCATAATTGTAAAAATAAAATTATTTTATGTATTTTTTTCTAAAAGTAAGGAATAGTAATATAAAAAATAAGAATATAGGAGATATTTCTAATAAATAATTAAAAGTTGCTATGAAAATTTCATACCATGTTGATTATTGTAAAATCGACATCCAAAAAACCCTTTTTTCGATTTGTTTACATTTTATTTTTTGGTAAAACGGATAAGGTATAGTCACTTATGTCGGAACATAACAAGTTTATTATGGCGGCATATTTAAAAACGGTTCAAGTTTCACTTCACGAAACTATAAATGCTAAACGTGTGTTTTGTTATGACTAATATTCTTTGTGCATTGTTCCAGAGTGCAGTGGTAGGTTCTAGGGTAACTCTCCCATGTCGAGTGGAGAGCAAAGCTGGTCAGCTCCAGTGGACAAAGGATGACTTCGGTCTCGGTACGCATAGGCATCTGAACGGATACGAACGGTATAGGATGATCGGGAGTGATGAAGAAGGTAGGTTTGAAGAGAATATTTTAGAACTATTAATTTCCCTTTTATCGTAGTCACATGACTGAGGGGCGTCATTAGGATGTTCACATTTTGCGAATTTTCCTTCCGGTATACCCAAGCCTTAGGGTATTTTCTAGGGTAGTCTAGTTTTCCCCTGTAAAATGTTTGTCCAGGGCATTGGTGGCCGTCCTCTGCTTCTTTTTCTTTTCATATAACCTGTAATTAGTCTACATTGTGTATTTTTCTGTATATATGATGTCTTAGTATATTCAAAAAACTTGAGGACTTTTTGCCTACTTATCAGAAAGTCGTGTTGAACTCAGTATGAGTTCACTTAAAATTGACTCATTTGTCCGGGGATCTGTCCACGATATACAAAGCACCTTCACCAACACCACGTTTTAAATGCGTCAGACTTTTCAATCAAAACTGCTTTCAACGTCCAAATTTTAGCGGCATACAGAAATATAGTCGGACCTTAGTATTATTGTAGGCGCTGGTTCTGGTAACCTTTGAACTCTGTAGTCATGCGAAAACCCTCTATTGATAGAGGACGGGAATTTGAAAAGGACTCTCCGAACTCGAGGGTCTTCTTTTTGTACTGCCGTTGTCCACCTTCTTGTATTACTAGCGTGGTACACAATAAAATTACCGTAATAACACGGATTCGAAAATAACTTGAAACAATTCTTCAATTATAGGAAAAGTGCGCGCGCACAGGCACAATGTCGATCCTTAACGGTTATGCACACACTCTGCTAAAATACGTCACGGAAGCACGCCATCTCTTGGTGAGAGATAGGTATTAGGATAGTGTCATAGGATGTACAGGTGGGAGGGCACATAAAGCGTTCTCGCATGACTAGTTATTTGGAATATATCAAGCGAAGTTTTAATATTATTAACGGCCTAAATAATTATGATTGATACCCCTTTCTCGTTACTTAGATTTTTCACTACCAATTTTCACATCTGAGCTAGTACTATTAATAGATTTAACTTATTTTAATGTTTAATATCATGCGGACAAATAAACAGAAAGTTTGATGCAAAATTAAGAAGGAGACAATATCGTGAAATTATTTTTGGGCTAAATTGCAGTTACACCCCAAAATTTGCTTTATTAAATAGTATATATACTAGATCACGAATAAAGTTGAGAATGATTCTTTTCAGGGTTTTAGTGGTAAATGGAAATAGTTCATGTTTTAGGGGACTTAGCTTTGGACTCTTTTAGTCAACAATTACAGTTGGGTTGGAACTGTGCTTGGCCAAGTTGGCGATGTTGGTATAGACTGAATTTAGTCAATATGTTGATGATGGAATGCATATTTATCAATAAAGTTATTATAAATAGTAATATAAACATTATTATATCCTTTACTATTCTAATACGAGACAAAAACAAGATATATTAGTCAACTAAGCCATATCAGCGAACGCATAAGTTATCTGTTAAGTAATCTGTTCGTTAGGCAATCACCTCTTTTACTTATAAAAAAATAATGTAAGTAAACCTAAAAGTGGTGGTAACATTGTTCATTAAATAATTCACTCTAGAGAAAGTACCTATACTCTATCCACTTTACCAAAAAATAAAATGTAAACAAACAAACCAATGTTTCTCAAACAAAGCTATAATAAAAAAATAGCGCATATAATCCGACCGTAATAATAAAACACTCCTTCCAGTCGACAATAGTACGTTGAACAGTACACTTATAGGTATACCTATAATTACCAGCATATAAAACCAGTAAGAGATTTGGAAACATTGTCTTTTTAGTTTCTTTATAATGTAAGTTAGTCATAACAATTAATGTTGTAAATATGTAAATTTTATATGCATTATATTTATCATTCATAATTGTAAAAATAAAATTATTTTATGTTTTATTTTCTATAAGTAAGGAACAGTAATATATAAAAATAAGAATATAGGAGATATTTCTAATATAAAATTAAAAGTTGCTACGATAATTTTTATATCATGTTGATTATTGTAAAATCGACATCCAAAAAACCCTTTTTACGATTTGTTTAAATTTTATTTTTTGGTAAAACTGATAAGGTATAAGGTCGTTGGTCGTTATTTTCAATTAAGCCTTGTTTCAGGTGACTACTCGCTAGATATACGAGAAGTGACGTTGGATGATGATGCCTTATACCAGTGCCAAGTCAGTTCAGGACCAAGAGGTATGTTTATAATGTATATGTCATATTTATCGTATTTTTAATCGTGACTTGGCTTTTATCTGGCAGTATGTAATAGTTTTCTCCATGCAGGAGTGGAGTAAGAATAATTACCCATGTGTTTGAGGTCGGTCTATAGTAAGAGACGAACAAACAATCTAGATGTAGGACCTCGGATCCGACTAGATGGCAAGCATCCCTGGATTCTGAATATGCTGCCATAATTCTTTTCAGGGTTTTAGTAGTAAATGGCAATGGTTAATGCTTTAAGGGGAGTTAACTTTGGACGCTTTTAGGCACCATTACAATTGGAATCTGCGCTTAGTCAAATAATAGTATAACGGCTAATAAAACTGTTGTGTTTCGGCAGAAGTGACCAGGTTCCAGTATCCCCTACGCGGATGATAGTATTAACGGTGCCTCTGGCGTAAACATCCATAGTCGAAGGTAACTGGTTACTATTAGTGAGCCGTCAGTTTGTCTACTCTAAAAAAAATATGTAAAACATCTATTTTAATTTATTTATTTTTCAAAATATAGTTTTCACACTATTAATGATTACGATGTGATTATGTTCCACCTCGATGAGACATTGTCAATAAAAATACTTGTTGCCATTTTTTTTATTGCTATAGGACAGCAGACAGGCTGACGGCCCGCTTAGAATTTAGCAGTTACCCTCGTCTATGGGTGTTTGCAACGCCAGTGGCATCGCGAACACGCTGCTGTCCCATAAGGGTACAGGAACTTGGGTCACTAATGCCGAAACACAACACAAGGTTATGGCGGCATACTTAAGACCAAAGGTGGTTGCCATCCAGACGGGCTTGGGGCCCTACCACGTAGAAAATTTTACGCGATAACCGGCTGTTATAGGTAGTGGCTTCGAATGCTAGTCGTTTCAACTGGTTAATCCAAGGAGATGAAAGCGACTTCGCCACGAGGTTAACACGTCTGTCGAGGCTCATGTGGAAGGTGGTGGGTGAACAGCGCTGTTTTAGTGGCTAGGGTTCTACATATGCTACATACTCCTCTACTTCCCTCTACGTCGGGATCCGCAAATATTTATTAGCCCAAATCCAGCGTACGTTTTGATATATTCGATGCCCATTTATGCCACTTTGGTGTCAAAATAATGATAATAAAATCAATATAATACATTGATTCCTGCCATAACGTCCTTCTGTTGGACAAACTCTCGCCTGATGAAATATTATAATTGAATTGAAATGTCGAAGAAAAACATCGTAAGAAAATCTGAAAACTGACACCACCGGTGTATGACCTGTCGATATGTTTCTCTAGGAGGACGCCCAAAGCCACGGGTAGTATTATTTAGTAGTTTAGGATTTTTAAACTTCAAAATATGTTTCCAGCTTTTTATCACGTTTTAACTAATATTGATGATTTTTATGAGGTTTATTTTTTCCATATTCGGGTAACACTTATATACAAACCTTATACAGGATGTCCCAGAACTTAACGTCAAGCCGAAACGGGGTGACAGGATTGATTGTAACCATCATGAGAAAAATCAGAAAAAAAATCTATCCCATGCAGTTTGAAAATTATGGGCATTTAAGAAAAACCTAGAAATTTGGTCAAACTGTAACCATTTTTCGGTTATTTTGGTTAATTTTTATTATTTTTGTTCATTTAAACTTTGGAACCGTAACCCTAAATAACATTTCTAGAACCACAGTCAAAAATAATGACACAATTGCCCCAAGTTTTCTAGCATTAAGACTATTTGTTAAACTATGAATTTAAAAATTTCAAAATTTGTCGACTTTGAAAGGCCCTCCTTTAAAAAAAATGTACTAAAGTGCCTTGGCAAGTGCCATTAAAAGTTTGCGCATTTAATCAGGATTGTAAAATGGTACAATACGTGTTAGTTTCATACTAAAAAAAACGAGTAAAAAAATAAAAACCTCAAGTAACCCGATTTTTGCTAACCCATTTTACTCAGTTCAAATGTTTTTTATTCGCACAAGCTCTTGGTAGGTTCTTAATTTTAAGGCAAAATGATGTGAGAGATGGGTAGTGAACATGTTTGCCATGAGCGAGCGAGACAGATAGTGACGCCACTTTTACCAAAGTCAACAATAGTAAGTAAAATTAATAAAATAATGAAATATCTTGACCTAGTTTAGTTTAGATTTATTGTCAGATAGGGAAATAACATTTTTTATTACAATAAATGTTCAAATTGTTTATTGAGAGCGTAGCCGAGCTCGTGAACGAATTTCTCAAGCTGCTGAGGACATCAACTCTCGAGGATATGCCCGGCTAATAAGTAGATCTTTTTTAAGAAGATGTAGGGCGTGTATTGAGGTTGATGGCAAACAATTTGAACATTTATTGTAATAAAAAATGTTATTTCCCTATCTGACTTTTATTCCAATAAATCTAAACTAAACTAGGTCAAGATATTTCATTATTTTATTAATTTTACTTACTTTTGTTGACTTTGGTAAAAGTGGCGTCACTATCTGTCTCGCTCGCTCATGGCAAACATGTTCACTATCCATCTCTCTCATCATTTTGCCTTAAAATTAAGAACCTACCAAGAGCTTGTGCGAATAAAAAACATTTGAACTGAGTAAAATGGGTTAGCAAAAATCGGGTTACTTGAGGTTTTTATTTTTTTACTCGTTTTTTTTTAGTATGAAACTAACACGTATTGTACCATTTTACAATCCTGATTAAATGCGCGAACTTTTAATGGCACTTGCCAAGGTACTTTAGTACATTTTTTTTAAAGGAGGGCCTTTCAAAGTCAACAAATTTTGAAATTTTTAAATTCATAGTTTAACAAATAGTCTTAATTCTAGAAAACTTGGGGCAATTGTGTCATTATTTTTGACTGTGGTTCTAGAAATGTTATTTAGGGTTACGGCTCCAAAGTTTAAATGAACAAAAATAATTAAAATTAACCAAAATAACCGAAAAATGGTTACAGTTTGACCAAATTTCTAGGTTTTTCTTAAATGCCCATAATTTTCAAACTGCACGGGATAGATTTTTTTTTCTGATTTTTCTCATGATGGTTACAATCAATCCTGTCACCCCGTTTCGGCTTGACGTTGAGTTCTCGGACACCCTGTATATAGCAAACGTTGTTCTGTCATATAAATTAAATTAAAAAAGTTCCAATCTACTCGTATCTCTGTATCAAAATTCATCAAAATTGGTTTTGCAGGCGTGACAACGTAACTGACAGACAGTAACTTTTACATTTATGTTATTAGTATGGATGTGATATGTACCGAGTAATATTTGATTTATAGGTTTTCAGAAGGTTAATGAATAAAAAATATTGAACGTGTGAATAGGTCGGGGTAAATAGACAGTCATGTTTGTCCAAAGTGACTAGAAGAATAACCACAATTATTGTAATCACTATTAACTAGTTAATAAAAGAAACCGGCAATGAAAAACTTGAATACGAATTTAAAATAACAAAATACTTAATTTGAATCAAGAATTAACAGTAATACACTCAATTTTACTTGAAAAACTTTTCTGACAATCATAATGTCTATCATATTATATGACCTTTATGTTTTCGATGTTTCCATAAAAGAGGAAAATACAGAAGTAAAGCTTCATACGTTGTGCTCTCTAGTACCCAACGATATATTGCGTACTAAAAATCTAATCTCATCTTTCCTGTATGAAACGGTTCTCAAGAAAGTTCATGTTACTTATTCTCCGGATTTGTAATGCATTTTCAGCTGAGATTTTCCCATCGTTGTACGATATGGGTTATTTTAAAGAAAGGCCTTATACAATTCTTTCGAGATAGGCAGCGAGTTGTCAATGCCTCTGGTGTTGGAAACTTTCATAGGCGACGGTGACTACGTTTTTTTTATAGGGGGTGGAAAATGCTTAATACATACCCCACTACCTGAGTGCTGTGCTAGTGTGGGAATTCCATGCAATGCACCCGTACGAGGAGTACTTGTTGACAAAGGGACGCACTTCGCTGGGTTATTCACTAAAAACCACCCCAGTGTTCCTCTTATGCCCGGTGCCCGGGAGGGAGGAATATGCTTTCGCGTGCATCTCCCACCCAGGTGAGGTGGACTGGCCTGAATCGTCTGCCTGACTGCTGAACTTCAGCTATAAAAAAGATCTTACTTCTGTATTAGTTTAAAGTGTAATAGAAGAAGAGTTAAAATGTTAACTTCTTGTTAGATATTCATATTTAGCATCCGTATTGGTTTCACCTTTAAATCCGCATCCTCATCCAACGTACCGCTTTCGCGAAAGGTTCAATAGCAGTTATCTAGAGAAATGCTATATAGCTATGGATTTTGAGAACACCAGTATACTTTTTACATCTAATTTAGTCTCTCATCTGGGGTATAGAGCATAGAAGAGTTTAGTAGACTCAATCTTCGCGGTAACACATTCTCTAATCAGAGGCAGACAATACTGTAACCTTCGGCCTAAGTTAGGTATCTAAAAATGCAGCACACATGAATGCTTACTTTCGTACTCTTCAGTTTTCTGTGGTGTAACTTTCCATATGAATAGAAGTTTTAGAACTTTTAATAGCTTTGATTTATTAAGTTTTAATCGAGTCACAGCCATATTGTTTTAATTTGTTTTGTTGTCAAAAGTTTCTTGACTTTAAATATACTATTATTTATATAGTGTCAATATCCTGTAAAAGCTGTTAAAGGACCGTATGGTCTAACTCAAAATAAGTGTAGGGTGTTTTTATCCTGATTTACGTTACCACCACCCCGGAAATTTGAGGGTAAGACATGGTTGTTTTGGTTCTAAAACGGCATACCGAGTGAAACCTCAGTTGCCACTCTGAGTAATCGTTGGATCGATTTTTTGTCATAGTTCTGCGACGTCCCCAGCAAGTTCGGTGATAACGTTATAGGTAATGTGGTCATCGTTTGGAGACACGTAGCCACCATTTTGGGGACGAGTGTGTTGTAAGTGAAACACCAGCAGCTGGTTTCTGAATAAAATTCGTGCTCTTTTTATAAAGTTTAGCTAGAGTTGTTCGACCAATCACAGTCGTTGAAAATGTGTGTATTCGTATACGAGACTAAGTCCAAGAAATTGCTTGTGGCCTCACCCCACGCAATCGCCTCCTTCTGCAGGCGACGTAAATACGCAGGCGCGAGGCATGCTCACGCCATTCTTAGCTATGATACCGCGATGTTTTCATGTGGTCGCGCCGTCGATTTTTGTGCGCAGCGCTAGTGTTTGTTACCTGCTCCCGAAAGGTTCCTGATGATATTATTCTCGTCGCCCGAAACCTCCTCCGAGAAGACGGCGGTGCTTCAAGGCGTGGATGGCAGATTTGCGCGACGTGGCCCACATTCATATAACCAAACAGCTCTTTTCAGAGCTAAACCTTTTTTCCTATAAGTTTCGTATATCTATTATACGGTGGCTACAATCCTTTTAACTTTTCTGCAGTCATCAGCCCAGGATAGACTTACTATTTTTTTTTAAAGTTGACTTCGAATTCAGATTTTGAAAACGCAAGTTAGCCGCAACTATATATTTAAACTCTTTTTCATTAGGAAAATTTGTATTGTGAAAAGGACCGATGCAAAAAATATCCAACATCCGAGGTTCAAAAGGAAAGCTTCGGAGTAAACGAAACACGAAACGCCTATATCGACGGCTGCGAGGTTCACGGGTTATATTCTCATTCCGGATCTAGGCGTATATCCATAATACTCGTATGTGTTTATTTACCGAAGAAAAATAAAATAGTTTATCAGGTGCCTATACACTTAACAAAGGGCTCTGCTGCTTAGTTTGAGACCAGAAGGCCCTGTTGCTATTATCATAATTTTTTTATTACTGTAGGACAGCAGACAGGCTGACGGCCCACATAGAATTTAGCAGTTACCATCGCCTATGGGTGTTTTCAACGCCAGTGGCATCGCGAACACGCTGCTGTCCTACAAGCGTTTATCCGTTTTGATTTGTGTAGGGGCGGAGAAAGAACACTAACCTCGGCGGCCGGGGTTGGTCTGTCGTAAAAGGCGACAAAACAACCCACCCTCGCTACGTGGTAGGGCGCTAAGCCCGTCTGGATGGCGACCACCTTCGGTCTTAACTATGCCGCCATAATAACCTTGTGTTGTGTTCCGGCATTAGTGACCCAAGTTTCTGTATCCTTATGGGACGGCAGCGTGTTCGCGATGCAACTTCTGTTGCAAATACCCATAGGCGACGGTACCTGCTAAAGTGTACTGTCCCACAGCAATAAAAAAAGATCAAATACTACTACATCTCCCATAATCGAATGAAGCCACGCTAAAAGCTAGTCAATTCATAAATAACCTGCACCCTTAATAAGTCGTTTCTGTTTGTCCCCTCATTGTCACGTTATTTCAGTACATTTGTAAGGTTTCGTAATATTCTATGTTCACAGGGCTTCTTTGACCCTTTCTTATTAGGTTATTATATTCATATCGCCAGGGACGGACTTGGTGTTTTATGGAAATGAACACGAATTAAGAACTGTATATTTCATCATTTATTTATGAAAAATTTATATTTATGTTACGGAAATCATCGCCCTACTGACTAGCGTTTATTTTCAAGGTAACGTTAGAGGCAACAAGTTACATCAAGGTAATTTAAATAATATCAGTAAGCAGCATAATGACCCATTTGGGATCAGTATTTCGGGAGCCAAGCGGTGTCTAAGCAATAAATTTTTCTGTGACTAGTTTTATAGTGTAATGTAGATTTGCATATCTGCGTGTTAGTTATTCAAGATATTATTCGTGAAAACCTGTAATTGGCTAACTGATAATAATTTCAAGTATTTTTTTCATGTGTATTAGCTGTAGGTTTTCCATCATTAAATAAATAAGTAATATTGCATTCGTATCACTCCAAATGTTTATTTTAATTCAACTTTATAGTTTACGTGTACAGCTTTGTAAATAAAATATATAATTAGACAACTCTTTATTGTGTTAAAAGAGTACTAATTAAGATTATCGCTAAAGAGCGATCTATTCCTGACAACCTATGTCATGATATCTAAGCACAGGAAAGTAAATACGATATATTATAATAACTAATTAAAGCGTTAATTATGCGGTCTTGCGTATGAAAAAATTAGAACTACCCAACACGTCCTCAGTAAATAAATACATTGGAACATTTCACACAACGTCATCTAGTCCCAAACTATGTTTATGCAACTTTTTTTTATGAAGTGGAAATGCTAGTACACCCCACCCTTTGAGGATACGCAGCGGGTTAGTGTGTTACTCGTGTAAAATGCGTCCGTGCGCTCTCAATTGACAAGGGACCCAAGTCGCTGGTGTATAGCAAATAAAACCACCTATGTTCGTATACTGGTCGACAGCCGAGCGGTGAGATACATTCATCCTGTGTAAATACATCCAAAATATAAAACGGGACGCCTGGCAGATGTAAAAGATCGAAATCATTTTATACAGGTAATGTTTTTTTATTGCTGTAGGAAAGCAGACAAGCTGACGGCCCACTTAGAATTTAGCAGTTACCGTCGCCTATGGGTGTTTGCAACGCCAGTGGGATCGTGAACACGCAACTTTCCCATAAGGGTACAGGAACTGGGGTCACTAATGCCGGAATTGTTGTATTTCAAGGTTATTATGGCGGCATACTTAAGACCAAAGGTGGTCGCCATCCAGACGGGCTTGAGGCCCTACCACGTAGCTAGGGTGGGTTGTTTTGTCGCCTTTTACGACAGGCCGACTTCGGCCGCAAAGGTCAGTATACTTTCTCCGCCCCTGCACGGATAATGTGCATAAAAGCTTACGATAGGTAATAAATGTATAATGAAAAATAAAATATTCGGATTTTTTTTAAGAAAAGGATAACTGTTTATTTAATAAAAATTATATTTATTAAATAACCCTATATGATAGGCGACGGTAACTGCTTCATTTTAAGTGGGCTGTCAGCCTGTCTGCTGTCCTTGAGCAATAAAAAAATACAATAATTAAAATGCACGAGTTTGAGGAAATTATACAAATATTATTAACTTACTTGAATCGCTTGATAGTGTGTCAGAGTAATTTTGCTTCGACGCTTCGCCACGCAATTAGTCGATCTGACCCGCCGTTATTGATGTTTCAAATAAAAAAAAAAATCCAATCTGCATCATTGAACCTACACGAGAGCTGAAACATGAAAGTTTTAAATTATCGTATAAATTAACTTCGATATACAAATATAAATTAACTATCTTGTGAATAGATGGCGCTGTCGCCGTTTTACATCGCGCTAAATTTTCCAAAATTATATTATCCAAAAGTATACTTTTTGATTTCAGTGATACATCTGTTATTTTCTCCGGCCAATTTGAAGCAATTTTTGAAAGGATTGTTTTACTCAATCCATTCCTTAAAATAAATATACAAATATATATGAATAAATAATATATTGGGACATTTCACACAATGTCATCTATCCCAAACTAAGTTGCATAACACTTATACTATATACTATGTAGTATACTACATACTTTTCTTTTTTATATAATTACATACTATATATTTTTTCGATTTAGTTTTGCCTGATAATCGCCCAGCGGGGCGGGCGTGATCGGCTAGTATTACATAAAACATCCAGACGCTAGAGGGGAATCGAACCCGTGGCCCCGCAAGCGTACCGACGTGAGTTAGCTGTTACGCCAGGAGGTCGTCAAAAAATGACGACAAACCAGTCAATGCCTTTGCATGCTCATGACATATATACATGTCAGAGTAAATAAGGAGAAGACTGCACTTGCGCAGTTAAGAAAAGAGCAACACGAGTTTCTCATATACATTTTTTTGTATTACGACCACCTGGCGTAACGGCTGACGCACAATGGTCCACTTGCCGACCTCACTTGTTCGATTCCCGTCCAGCGTCTGGGTGTTTATATATAATACTAGCTGATCACGCCCGCTCCGCTGGGTGATTAGGCAAAACTAAATCCAAAAAAAAATGAGAAATGATAATATCTTCTTAAAAAATTCTTTTTTCAATAAAAAGTATCCTATGTTACTTCTAATCCTACCTCCAAGAATATGTGTACAAAGTTTCACGATGATCGGTTTGGTAGTTTTCGCGTGAAAGCATAACAAACAAACTTACTTTCACATTTATAGGTAGGTAGAAATTTCAATCCGATAATAAAATATTATCAGAGTGAAATTTCCATGTCCATGGTCGGGGGCGATCCTGGATGGACGGCTGTCGCCTCCTTCTGTGAGGCAGTCATGTCCGCAAAGGAGGCGGCGGAGCGGGAGCGGGAGTCGACCACCACACTCCCCTCCCGCCAACGCAGGCCACGCCAGCGGCGCCGGAGGGCAAGTAATGACCTCCGGCCGCCGTAAAAAGCGGCCGCGGGCGGCCCCTCGGGGGAGGATCCGTCTCCCGCACTATTGCCGCGAGGGAGAGGGCCGCGTGCTGTTCTGCGGCCCCCCTCAACTGTTGATTCTGAAGAGCGCCGGGGGACGAAATCCTGTCCCCTGACGCCAACAATTTAGAAGGAGCCCGCCTTAAGACAAAGGGTGGGCCGGCGCTGGTCCAGGCCACGAGATCGACAGGCCACATATCCGTGGGCCCGGGCGTAGGCGATAGAAGAACAGCGGGGTTTTTAGTGGGTAGCCGGAGGCCAAACATCTCCTCCGGAGTCCCACATATTCTTCGGTCCCCCCGGGCTGGGGGAGTCCGTCAAAAATGGAGGTATTAGACAAGTGATATACTACATATATACTTTTTTTTGTAAATAAATACATATTATACATAAACACCCAGACGCTGGACGGGAATCAAACCCGTGACTTCTGCAAGCGTTTCAACGTGGGTTAGCCGTTACGCCAGGAAGTCATCGTATATATAAGATACATATGAATTTATAGTATCTTGTTTAGACTGCTGCGACCTGTAGCGTATTCAAACAACAATTTACCCTTAGATAAAGTTATGGTTTATTTAAAAAAAAAAAATCTTATCCGTGCAGAGGCGAAGTAAGAATGAAGAGCAGCGGAAAAGAATGCGGCTGAGGTTGGCTTGTCGTAAAAGGCGATAAAACCACCCGAGCCAGATGGTAAGACTACAAGCCCGACAAGAAGGCAATCCTGGTGTCTAAGGATGTCGCTATAATAACCTTGTGTGGTGTTCCGGTATTAGTGACCAAGATGCCAGTTCCCTTACGCGGACGGCAGCATGTTTGCGGTACTCCTTACGTTACAAAAATCCATAGGCGATGCCATCAACTTACTATTAAATGGGCCGTCAGCCTGTCTGCTGTCCTACAGCAATAAAAAAAGTTAAATTAGTTTGGGAAACTACGAAGAACTAAGAAGTAACAGTTTTGCGTTAGTATATTATTTGCACATTCTTATCATTGTTATATTTTTTTCTAAATATTAACTAGATCATCATCATCATCTTAGCGTTGAATCCCGGTTGCAGCCTACACTCTCGCTTCGGCGCCCTGGGTCCGCTTTACGACTTTTTCTTCTCCACTTCCCACGATCTTTGGCATCTCTGGTGGTCAGTCAAATGACGCGCATATCAACCCCTACGACGGTAAGCCAGCACTTTTTGGGTCCACCCCTCCTGCCGGGGCCCGGCGGTGGCGGCATGGCCAGACATTTGTTTCCCATGTAAGTAGCCGGTTGCCGTAAAACGTGGCCATACCAGCGAAGCACTCCTGCAATTTATCCGCAATGTCACGGACATGAAGGCGCCGCAAATGCGAGAGTTCCTATCGCGGTCCTTCCGCGTTACTCCACACATCCACCGCAGCATATTCATTTCCGTGACTCACAGTGCCTGCTTGTGTCGCTCTAGCACTGGCCACGCTTCACATCCGTATAAAAGGACAGGCCTAATGATGGTCTTATAGACCTGTCTCTTCAATTTAACCGGTATTTAAGGGTCACAGATGACACCAATCACCTCACACTATTTGGCCCACGTGGCAGCGATGCGAGCCTTAACGTCGTAGTCAATGTCACCAAATGCGGGACATACAGATCCCAGGTATTTCAACTGTTCCGTGCACTTGACTGTATCGCCGCCTATGCGCACAGGTGTGGGATCTGTGGAGTTGCAGGCCAAGTACTCGGTCTTCGCCACGTTGAGTTTCAGACCGCCGTTCTCAAACGATTCCTTCCACGCCTTCATACGTCCCACCAACCTAGCCCTGTGGGAATTTGCCAGCGCGATATCATCAGCATACATGAGTAACCTGCAATCATGGGGGCTGCTCATGTGAGTTTCTGATGCTGTCTGACAGTACGTCTAATACCACGCTGAACAGAAACGGACTAAGGACGGATCCCTGGTGTACCCCGACAGTGATGGGGAAGGATTTTGTGTCACCAACAGCGGTCCGAACCACGTAAGCGGAATTGCGATATATGTTTCGGATGATGCCAATATAGGCCTCTGGAATCTCTTTGGACCGCAACGCTCACCAGATTATCGCGCAAGGAATACAGTCGAAGGTCTTCTGCAAGTCGAGAAACAGGCAATGCAGAGGCGATTATTCGCCCTGTATTTCTCCGCGACAGTCTTTAAGGCAAAAACAGGGTCCATTGTCTCGTGACCAGGGCAAAACCCATATTGACATTCCGAGACAGTGCACTCCTGTCGAATCCGAGAATCGATAACCCTATCGAAGAGCTTCATGGTGTGGGACATGACCTGAATACCTCGGTAATTACCGCACTCCTGCACCGACCCCTTTCCTTTGAAGACTGGAGGTACGATCCCAAGTCTCCATTGGCTTGGGATCGTACCGTTGTCGAGTGTCCGGTTGAAAAGGTCGGTTAAGATGCCCACACTACGAGAGCCCATCGCCTTCTAGGCTTCGATGGGGACTCCAATGGATCTAACATCTTTCCGGTTCTGTGTTCCGAGGCTGCGTGAGTTTGAGCTAACGTCGTTAGCCGTGTCCGCCAATGACACAGTAGCCCTTGTCCACTTCCCACAAGAGCCGGGCGAAGCTCTTGCGCGCTGTTATGCGGCGGCCCCTAGCCCTTACACAGTCTCGTAATCTTATTCTTCCCATTGATTGATTTGACTGATTTTGGCTTTTACGGGGGCGACTGCCGTCTGACCCCCCAACCCCTGAAGGAACGCCGTCGTCAGGGCCTCGTCCGTTATTCAGCAGGGTGCGCCGACTTGCAGATGAGTTTGACTTGGGCCCCGAAGATGTTGTTAGGGCCCCTTACACCCCGTACATCAAAAAGGTCTAATCAACATGCATGATATTACAAATTTACCATTTATACTAATTAATTTCTAAGTCTTTACTTACTCAAAGTGGGTAGGTATGTAAATTTTTTTGTTATTGATGACATACTGGCTGGTAGAAAAAAAAATTTCGATTATGTTTTGTTTTTTTCTTAAAATTAAATGAAAGGGAATTTGTTTGAATTTAAGTGCGTTTTTATTTCTACGTTTAGTCTTGATTTTATAATTTTACCAACCATTTAAATAAAGTTAGCGACAAAATTAAATTGTTAGATATTCTTTACGTCATGGAGTGACGTCATTTGACGGCAAATGAAATGCAAAGAGCTGTGGGGATGTTGAAAGCGGGAAGTAATCAACCCCAGGTATCTCGACATTTTGGCATTCATAGAAGTGTTATTTGTCGTCTTTGGCAGCGCTACAATAAATAATACATGCGCTTTTATCCGTGCAGGGGCGGCGAAAGAATACTAACCTCTGTGGCCGGGGTCGGCCTGTTGTAAAAGGCTACAAAACAACCTACCCTAGTTACGTGGTAGGGCCTCAAGCCCGTCTGGATGGCGACCACCTTCGGTCTTAAGTATGCCGCCATAATAACCTTGTGTTGTGTTCCGGCATTAGTGACCCAAGTTCCTGTACCCTTATGGGACAGCAGCGTGTTCGCGATGCCACTGGCATTACAAACACCTATAGGCGACGGTAACTGCCAAATTCTAAGCGGGCCGTCAGCCTGTCTGCTGTCCTACAGCAATTAAAAAAAATACAAGGGAACCCGCTGAACAGCATCCAGGCCAGAGCTCGACGCCCAATTAGGTGCCCACCGATACGTCACAGGAATCGCGCTCGTCGAAATGAATGGTGTAGAGAACGCAGAACATGGACCCAGGAACAATGGGATAAAATTATGTTTTCCGATAAGTCGCGATTCGGGTTTAGGCCTGATACAAGAAGGATGCGAGTGTACTGTCGGCCCGGAAATACTGAAAGGCTCAGGTGCATTCAGGAAGTTCATCCATACAGCGGCTCATCCACCATCCTAAAATTTAAATTAGTACATGTTGCTTAGACTTTTTTGATGTGTGTAGTTTTCATTTCTGATTTCAAGGAACACTGATGACTATTGTCTAATGGAAAACTTTCGCGCGCCGTGTTTTTATGCCCTAGCCTGCAATCTTTTCCTAAGCAAAACTACATGTATAATAAACTATTGTCTAAGCCACCTTACCTCCTGGACCACAACTGAGCTGAACTGAAAAGGAAAAACGAACAATGTCTTCCATAGCTCCCTGTAAATTAGTGGAAGGCACTTGAGGGAGGAGAAACCAACCTTGAGGTCACAAACGCAATTTCGACAACGGCATGCACGATTTAGGCGATCGTATTCTCAGCAAATGTACATAATATATGCATGCAATTAGAGCTTATACGCGGTTCCCGACGATGAAGAAAAACATCTCGAGAAAACCTGGATACCAAGATCTATGGTATGTATATACTCAGGCGGTTAAGCATGATATCCTGCTTATCCGCCTTCGACAAGTATGACGAGTATCTATTGCCTCTTATGGTCTGTTTTAAGTGAGTGACATGACCTCTATTCTATTTAAGACCGAGTCCACACAATCTTTGGTCTATATCCTATATACTTGTAATATTTATATAATAATTAGTATTTTTATTATTAAATTCGCCCAAAAACATTTATTTTTAACAGAATACTAAAGTATACTATTTATTTTACTCTGGCTTTTCTTTAACCGTCTAGTGATTAGGCGGATTGATCTATCGTAGGCTCCATGGGATGATTTTGACCCCCACTTGGCTAACTCAACCCGTAATAATTATCTCAGTCTAAGGTTATTAAATAGTTGAAGTTATTTAATAGTCAACATATATAAAATATTCATAACGCAAAGTTCTCGAGCATTAAACTATGTTTTATGTTATGTTGTCATTAAAGTAGTGAACGATCTAATAACGCGAAAACCATTAAAATCTCCCGCACAAACTATTAGAATAAATCATAACTAGTTTTCAACTAGGGGCGTTTATTTAAAAGTTTCACAAAAACATAATATTTATATAAATATTACTTATTTTCAGGACAATTAATAAGAATTTATTGGTTGAGTTTTTATTATTATGAAACTTAGTAATAGGTTCACTGATTTACGTGAAAAAATAAAAAATACTATCTGATTACTTATCTATATTAGTTATCTAGTACCCATAATACAACTGAGACTACATGGCGCTGTGTGAATTGTCAACACAATACAAAGTTATTATGGCGGCATACTTATGACCAAAGGTAGTCGCCAGCCAGACGGGCTTGAGACCCTACCACGTAGATAGAGTGGGTTGTTTTGTCGCCTTTTACGACAGGCCGATCCCGGCTGCAGAGGTTAGTATTCCTTCTCCGCCCCTGCATGGATAAAACGTTAAGACATCGATTGACATTGCCTTAGAAGTTTAGTTTTATTACTAGAAGAATGAAGTTAATTAGTTTACTAATTGACCCGGCAAACGTTATTCTACCATAGATATTTAAAAAAAATTGTAGTGGACAGAATTCTCATCCGTTATTGGAGATTAAATCTGCATAAACCTCTCTATAGGTAAAGATCTCCTCCAAAGATATCCAGTTCTCTTTATATTGGGTTACTTGAATCCAGTTGGGGCCGGCAATTTTTTGAGCTCATCTTCCCAACTAGCAGGTCTACCTCTCCTTTTTTGCCGTGTGGACCTGCCCATGTGGTCACCCTCTTTTTTTTTTGGTCTCGGGGAAAAACCTCTCTTGACGGGTTCCCCCGGTCCAGGGGGACCGAGGGATATGTGAGACTCCGGGATTTTTCCGACTACCCACTAAAAAACCCCGCTGTTCTTCTATCGCCTACGCCCGGGCCCACGGATATATATGTGGTCACCCTCTTCGTCCAACCTCGGTCTCGTAGGCGTGTCACTTCCATTTCCTTAGCAATTTTTCTAATTTTTGTTTCTTGTTTTTTATATCTTTTTAATATTCATCATACTCCGCTCAATTCCTCGTTGGTTTGATATTATTTAATCCTTTATTTTTGTTGAGTTTTTATTTGAGGAGGTCTTCACCTACAAAGGAGTCTTTGCAGATTAAGAAAAAATAGAACTAACATAAGACTAATTATAAATTATCAAAACTAACAACTAAATTTAATATCTAGTTTTAATTACTAACAAATTAATAACGCCAACAAATAATTTAAATGTAACCTGCAAGAAATAAAAGGCTTTTTTTATTTTTATTTATCATGGGGATTTATTTGGGGATTACAATTAACCGGCGCTTTGTTTATTTGTATTTCTTGTCCAAGATCCCATATCTCTATACTAAAATTCATCAAAATTGATTTAGTGGTTTAGACATACGTAACAGGCAGACAGAATTACTTTCACATTTATTATAAAATATGGATTTATGTGCTGATTACAATCCGTTACTTTTAGCTTGTGTCTCGATGCTTAACTTTTTATCCGTGCAAGGGCGGAGAAAGAATACTGACCTCTGCGGCCGGGATTGGCCTGTCGTAAAAGGCGAAAAAACAATCCACTCCTACGTGGTAGGGTCTCAAGACCGTCTGGTACGCGACCACCTTTGGTCATAAGTATGCCGCCATAATACCTAACTTTGTATTGTGTTCCGGCATTAGTGACCCAAATTCCTGTACCCTTATGGGTCAGCAGCGTGTCTGCGATGCCACTGGCGTTGCAAACACCTATAGGCAATGGCAACTGCTAAATTCTAAGCGGGCCGTTAGCCTATCTGCTGTCCTAAGGCAATAAAATAAAACTACCACGCTTATTGTAAATATTCAAAAATACTCTTATTATAATAATTACATTATTTTTTCTAATAGCTTAACATTTTCAATTCACAATATTTCATTGCAAATTTTCAAAGAAATATAAAATATTTCAAATTCTGCATAAGTTATTCTTTTTGCTTTTTTCTGCTGAAATAATAGCATAAAAACCCTAGTACCCATATCAAAAATATTATATAAAGTATATTAACAGTGTCTGACTACATCTAACTATCATTCCAAACGGTTTTGAAAAGTAATTCGTTTAAACACAATTATTATTCAGCATTATTCAAACAGACAGGCTTTTAGGGATTTAACCTAGAAATTAAATTATGTTTTAAGTTCCACGTGGCGGACACGTTGTTAGCGCGTTAATTTAGTGGGAGCTTTGCTGTTATCGCTTGCTATAATGTAACAGTGATTTAATAACGTAATATTCACGCTGGTATTTCTGTTTCTCGATACGCAGATATTAGTTATTGTGTAATTATTTTGAAACTGTTATTATTTGTTGATAAAACTGCTTACTCATTGAAATTAACGCATACATATTTCCAATTTTTCCAAAAACTGTTTTAAAATTATATTAAATTATTCCCTAATGCAGATTCATTATAAAGAAAAAAAAACAACTGTATTTCATTGTAATAAAGTCGCAATTTGAATAGATCTAGCGACCTGCCTGCCGCTGCCGTATGCGTGAGAGAAAGGGAAGCCAGACAGACTGGTGTCGTAACGCGTTACGTAACGAAGCGGTTTACCCTCCCATAATAAGTTATCACTTCAAAAGCTTGATGTTAACCGTCGCTACATCTTCCTCATTCTTTAATGATATCACTCAGTCACTGTTATGGCCCTGTAGCAAATACGTCTAAGTGACGGTTGCTCACTATAGGAAGTAAGTTTTGAAATCTGTTTGATTGCCGATGATCGAAGTACTAAGCAGTAATGATGTAAGCAATGTATATTCTCAAGACTTCTGCCAATACTTATAGCGATTTTGTTGTTTGTAAGGCAAGCTCCATACGCATGCTAACTTCTTATTTTGAACGAATTAATGCTACAAACTCTCGATTTCGACTATAAGCACGTGCTTGACAATGAAAAAATTGGTGTCTCGATAAGTCGATACATAAACACATCTCTTACATTGATTTAACAGTTTTGTGACTTAAAGTTGACAAAACAGTTTCCCTGTAAAAATGAAGTATTAATTAATAATAGTATTATCAAGTCATGTCCCAACACTATTTATAAAAAGTATGATCCGCAAGTAAATTGGGTCAAACCCCCGACGAAATTGGATGTATAATTTTACTATGTGACTAAATTATATTTAAGCGAAGAGAAGCGAAGAGAAAAGCGAACTATGATAACGCGGACAGAGTTAGATATTTATTGCACCCGGATTGCGTAATTTATTTTATTACTAACTTAGATCTATATACTGCAATAGATTCATCATCATCATCCTAGCGTTAGTCCCGGTTGCCACCCAAACTTTCGTTTCGGTACCCGGGGTCCGCTTTCCGACTTTTTCTACTCCACTTCGCGCGATCTTCAGCATCCCTGGTAGTGAGCCCATTGGCATGCATATCCCCTTTACGACGTCAAGCCAGCACTTTTTGGGTCTACCCCTCCTGCCGGGGCCCGGCGGAGGCGGCATGGCCAGACATTTGTTTCCCACGTAAGCATCCGGTTGCCGTAAAACATGGCCATACCAACGGAGCCGACACTCCTGCAATTTATTCGCAATGTCACGGACATGAAGACTGTCGCGAATACGGGAGTTCCTAACGCGGTCCTTCCGCGTCACTCCACACATCCACTACAGCATATTCATCTTCGTGACTGCTACTGTATACTGTATGTACTGCAATAGATTATTTAATTTTAAATATAATAACGATCCCCGTGGCTTAACGGCTTCAATTTTAACGGGGCTTCGGTTTCGCTGGTCGCTGAATCTGGGAGTTTATGTATAATATGTGTTTATTTACAAAAATAAAAGTATATATGTGAAGTATGTAATTTATAAGTTATCTAGCACCCATAACACAGGCGCTCTGCTGCTTACTTCAGAACTAGATGATGAATTATCACCATTAATTTATTTATTTTTCGGCGCTAGTCATATTGATTAGGAAATGTTGAGTTTAACCCTATTCTAACGTGAAGAAAAACTTCTTAGTGTATCCTCTCGAATACTGGGGAGGCAGGGGCTATCTGGGACTACGTGAGGCTGCCTACTAGAAAACCCGCTGTTCTAGTGCCTAGGCTAACGGACAGCTGGTCAGGCCTATAACGAGGCTCAGGTCCATACCTTATATCAGGATCAACGTCTTCTGTGGTTTGTGCCAGGGGGTGTTCCTCGACTGTCCGATCCTTGCATAAAGGGTTGTTGAAACGTTGCCTCCTGTTTTTTGTTATCTACCCTCACTTTCGGTGAGTTAAATGGTATAAGCGAGGGTGGATGAAGAAAGTAGTATGGGTAGTATCACGTGAATCTCCAAACGCGCGGGACGGTCGACTTTGGACCTCCTTGAAGACCTTTCTCTGCGCCGTGTGCAATTGACTTCAGTTACTCCAAACTTACTCTCATTGGCCGTGCCATAACATTCTGTGTTCAGTGTTCCTCCACGAGCGGACCTGAACCGAACCGGGAAGGGGCAGAATCAAGGTCAGTGCGAATTTCTTTGCTCGCTGCAAGGAATCGCATATCTCTAACCGCCGCTCCCCCCCCCCTCCTCCCTCCACTGTTCTCTAACTATCCCTATCACCCTAGGCCCACTTGCACGCATAGTCGGGTTAAATAAATAAGTGTAGAGTTTATAAATTCTGGGTTAGTTAATTAAAATCTTAACTCTCATTGTGCCTTGCACCACTAAAAAATATCACCGGGTTAACTAACCGGGATTTAACGCAGAGATGATGATGAACTAACCTGACATTTCTTTTTTTAACTGGGAACATTGCAATGTCTATGCTTTCCTATTGTAACCCAACCAAAGATGAAAAACGAAACTTATATGTCTATCTCTTTTACACTACAGCATACTGTTTAAAGGCTTCCTTTTTTATCCCACAATGTATGACTTTTGAAGATTTTTGTTTTAACTGTATTGTATCGTGTCATTTATTTAGTTTTGTGAGTTTATGCCGTATAAGTGATAAAATAAACGAGTTTTTAAAGAATAATGGATAACACACTACAAAATAGTTTAAATAGGTACACAATATACAGCGCAACTTAACCTCAATTTATTTTGACAATTAACATTACAGTTCACTAACCCTGTGTTAGCGATTTAACCTGTCCAGATCGGTGGGTTAAGATATTTAAAAGTTTAACCATAGGGTTACTCCTAACTCTTGATGGCGCAAGATAAATTATTTATTTAACCCTATGTTAGCAGTTAACACCGAGTTAATTAAGATAACCCAGGAACGTGCAAGTGGGCCTTATACGGTGCACTCTTGGTCCGTGATCGGCATCGAACATCGACTTTGGGATAAAGGGGGTACGTGGAACAGTATGCGTGCCCTCGGCCTTGAGACTTGGAACGTGTGACTTGAACCTCTACCGAATTGCCTCCGCAACCGGAGGACAGTAGCCGGAGGTCATTGGATGCCCTCTACATCTGGTACACTTTGTAATTATTTTTATTCTGCAGGGGAACCAGCCATTCGGTCAAGATACGCCCGCTTGATTGTCTTAGTGCCACCCGAACCACCAAGAATAGTAGGGGGATCAGTGTTGAGAGCTATAGAAGATAGAGAAGTAGATGTAGTTTGCGAATCAGTTGGGGGAAAACCAGCTGCAGAAGTAAGTCTCGTTCATATATTCTTTTAGGTTTTATCTCAAATTTCAATGTTAATGTAAAATTTTAACGCATAGTTAGTTACAAAAGAAAATAAAGGTTTTTAGAATCGGCAATTGGCAATTATGAAACGTTGGCTATGATTTTTTTAAATTTCGATTATAGAACTCTTTGATTACCGTCATTTGTCATTTGTTTTTGTAAATTGGCGGAAATTTCAAAAGTCTTGTTAAGCCTCAAAATTTATTTACCGCGAGAAATTTTCATTGCGGTGTTGCGATGATCGATGTCAGCGAGGATCTGCGTGAGGGACGTCTTTCAACAGTGACACCTAAAGATTAGATAATATAGAAGAAGATAAGAGAGAGTGACCTACCAGACGACTAGCTTATTCCATTGAGTCGTTTTTATTTTATTTTCTGATCACTTTCAGTGTAACCTACTTATGTCAGTTATCTAGTATCCATATTACAAGGGCTTTGCTGCTTAATTTGGGTATACTGGCGCTGTGCAAATTGTCACAGAACATAAAAATACTTATTCTGCTCTAATTAATTTCAATGTATACCTTATTCCCTGTCACATGGCATTATTCTAGTATGGAGGTGTTAATTTGGAACTAATTAATGATTACTCGATTCAGATTACCTGGGTGGACAATGATGGAGGGGTTTTGTCGATTGGCATTAATTACACCGTTGAATCGTTGGCCGATGGAAGATTTACTGCAAGGTAAGATTTTGTATTTTTTTTAAAGTTCTGAGTAAACAGTCACGAAAATTCTTTCTTTCTTCTTTCTTTTTAGCCTCCTTCAACCATTTTGGTGTAGGCTTCCTCCAACTTTTTCCACTCGACGCGACATTGAGCTTTCTGGATCCAATTGGAACCAGCGACCCTCTTTATATCGTCTTTCCAGCGAATCTGTGGTCTTTCTTGAGGGCGCTCATTCCCCCACGGTCTCCAATCAAGGAGTCGTTTGGACCAAAACTCTTCCTTTCGGGCAACATGGCCAGCCCACCTCCATTTTAGGTGACTTACTCGTGTTGTTACGTCTGCGACTTTGCTTTATTCTCGAAGCCATTGTTTGGCACAACAAATGAAATATTTTGTACAAACTGTAAGATATCCACGTTTTGTAGAAACCAGCTACTTACGTTGGAGACAAATTTAGCAATGTCGCCTTCTCTATGCTTCATCAGGAGGAAAAAACCAAAAACTGCCTTGACGTCGTAAAGGGTGATATGCGTGCCAATATATTACTTATTTCTGTGTGATAACAGACAGGCTGAACGCCCACTTAGTTAGCAGTTACCGTCGCATATGTACGTTTGTGACGCCAGGGGCACCGCTAATAAGCTGCCATCCGCAAGCGGAACACATTATAAAATTATTATAATGGCATATTTATAAACTACGGGTGAGTGCCATTCAGACGGGCTTGGATTTCTACCACTTAGCTGCAGGAGTCTCCGCTTACTCCGCCCCTGAACCAGTGAGAAAAACCAGCTACTACCAGAGATACAATAGACAGTAGAAAGTGGAGAACATAAAGGAGAGAAACTTAATGCTAAAACAAAAGAAACTGAGAACTGTACTATTGTTTTAATAAAAAAAATCATTGAAATGTTAAAAAGTCTAATATTTTCAGATCTGTGTTGAGATTTCGACCAAGAAGACATCATCATAACCAGACATTTACTTGCCAAGCTCAAAACACAGCCGACAGAGCTTATCGATCCGTCACAGTAAAATTTCATGTAAGTAATATTTTTATTCCAATGAGAGGTGAATTTCCTACTTTAGGACTACTCTCGCTCTGCAGGAGGCCGTAAGTTTGCGCCTACTCAGTTTTTGATTAGTCAGTTTTTTCGTGGGCCCAGGCAGTCGGATGTCGGCCATCCCTTAAGAATTCAGTCAGTCGCAGTTTTCCCTCGAAATAAAAAAGGGATGCGTTTTAAATTTTTGATAGTTAATTATATAAGTAGTATATTAATTTTGTAGTACCCATAACTTACTTAAATTGACATTAAATGGCGCTGTGTGGATTGTCACCGAATCTAGGAAAATGAAGAGTTAGCTACATAAAGTCGAATTTTCTTCTAAATAAGTTAAGAATACTATAATTAAGCTACGCCCGAGAAAAATCCAAGACACTAAAACAAATCTTAATTCTACGGTATGAACATAAATTACTTCTTAAGCCCCCTTCCAATAAACATACAAAGCCACAGAGCATCTGTTCGTGGAGGTGAAATGAGTAACTTAAAAGATAAAGATTACAGACATTTCACCATGCAGGGGTCGCTACTCCTAGCGATACCGACCTCTGCGGCCGGAGGTGGCCTGTCATGAAAGGCGACAAAACAATCCTAGCTAGGTAGAACTTAATGTCTGGATGGCAGCTATCCCTGATCGCTAAATATGCCGTCATAAATACCTTGTCTTGTGTATTGGAATGGCCCAGGTTGCAGTTCCCCTACGAGGACTACAGCGTGTTGTGCCACTTGCGTCTCATATATAGGCGACTGATAGAGCCATTAATTGAGCTACCAGCCTGTCTGCTATTTTTAGGAACAATAAAAAAGTATTCCTACATGTGTTTATATAAATGTCTCATATCAAGTCTCCTCATATCTTGATGATTTCCATGACGCAATGGAATTCATAAGTCGGTACACCTGAAACCACAGGTCTGGGTGTTTATGTATAATATATAGGTATTTACATAGTACTAGCCCGCCCGCTTCGCTGGACAAATAACAGAATCCAAAAAAATGAAGTTTTCGTATGCATGCGCACTTTCTTTTAAACAAAGAAAATGAACTGTTTAAAATATCGGGGCTATGTTCTTATATGCGAAAAATAAAAATCCCAGAACTCGATCGCAGCGCCACCTACCGGGTTCAATTGTGAATCTAAACCATTCTCGAATCCACTTGAACACATACAAAAAATTTTAACAATATCGGTTTACCCGTTTAGGAGGAGTTCAGTGACATACATACGCACATAAGAATTATATATAAAGATAAAATGAAGTCGCTCCCGCTGTTTATTCGTTCAGATCTTTTAAACTATTCAACGGATTTTAATGCAGTTTTCAGCAATAGATTGAGTGCTTCAACAGAAAGGTTTATATAATTATATAATACATACATATTATAGTACAGTAAAGCCGAACAATTCAAAGATTTGTAATGTGATGTCGTAACAGACATATTTTTGGGCGCTTAAATCGCAAATGCTCGCTAAACCTTACAAGATAAATTTCATCTGCTTGTCTGTTACCTATAGAATATAAAAAAAATATAAATATAGGTGTAGTAAAATATAATGTGATAATTCACTCAGCGCCATCAGATCCCATGCCAGCAGCAGAGCGTTTGTTTTATGGATACTACATAATACATATGCTATATTTTTTTGTAAATCATACATATTATTCATAAAAATTCAAATTCGATACAGAATTGGAACTCGTGGCAGGAGTTTCGGAAAATCGAGTTTATGAATCTACGCGCGAAAACCGTTATGCTACTGAGGTCGTTGAATAATGTGTTGCCATGTATGTACACCCTAAGAAAAGTGTCCCTATTTTAACGTATCACACCCTCCAGAACTTTATTAGACAATATATATACAAAAACTCATTTTAACTACAGAAAACTTTTATGACGGAAATTCGCTAATACAAAATTGCAATGTCTCCAATTTGTTGAATGCTCTGAAAACAAACGAAATAAGGAAAAAAGGGAAAATCCAAAAATTTTGTACGTTTCCAGAATACGCCGACTCTGCTCATTGGGTCCAGTGAAACTCGACCCATCTTATTGAGAACATTTCACGTAAAATTTGAGAATATTTATCATATTCGGAGATCATATAAAATGGTTGGATTTATCGCGAAGTGAAAATAAGAACGGTCTGCTTTAATTTCGTGACGATGCGTTTGTTTGTGTCAGCACAATCTGTGTCGTGAACTCATTTGGTTCTCCACGTGTGATTTAATGGTGGTGAATTTCCTGTTCTGGTTTTTGATTGGATATAGAAAACGTCACGGCCAAGAGGAAATATTTACAGCCTTTACCGGATTACTAAAACAATTTTTTCTAGAAAATTGATGGTTTCCCAGATAGTTCAGTATCTTATACTTTTCCATTTACATTTGATCTACACGGTGATCAAAATATTTGTGTGTGTGACTTATAGATGACGTGCAGCAGCACTGCGGAGATCACGAGTAGGATTGGTGTTTATGAATAATGTGTATATGTTACAAAGAAAAGTATATAATTATGTATTATATTAGTAATTTAGTACTGTGCGAATTGTCCCATTATATTTATTTGTACGGGTTTTTTTAGCTGTAGGACAGGCTGACAGCCTACTTAGAATTTAGCAGTTACTGTAGCCTATGGTTGTTTGAGATGCCAAGTGACGCTAACACGCTGTCATCCGGGACACAACACAAGCTTATTATAGCGGCATATCGAGAGACCAGAGGTGGTTGCTATTCCGACTGACTTGGAGTCCTAGACTAGGATGTTTTGTCGCCTTTTACGACAGACCGCTTCCGACGACAAGGGTAGTCTTTTTTCCTATTGCTGTAGGACAGCAGACAGGCTGACGGCCCGCTTAGAATTTAGGCCCATAAGGAACTTGGGTCACTAATGCCATCTCGACGCTCTTGGGGTCCTACCACGTAGCTAGGGTTGTTTTGTCGCCTTTTACGATAGGCTGACCCTGGCCGTAGAGGTCAGTATTCTTTCTCCGCCCCTGCACGGATGGTTTTACTATGTAATTGTATGATGTACATTTTCTCCATGCTAGGGCAGAGTAATAATAATGACCACTGCGGTCAAGGGCGGCCTGTCGGAAAAATTAAGAAAAAAACCCTAGGTGGTAGGGCTCCAAGCTCGACTGGATAGCAATCACTCCTGGTTTAGACACGCCGCCATATTCACCTTGTGTTGTGATATGTTCTGGCATTAGTAAATCGCGTTGGCAATGTCTATAGGCGAAGGCGACCACCTACTATCGGGTTGGTTGATTACCTGTCTCCCGCTCTCAGATATAAAATAAATGTCTGTCAATTGTATGTTTGTAATCTTCCTACCTCCCTATTCGGTCTTTAAGGTGCTATCACCTTCTATCTCATCTATATGTCAGCTATTTGCAGGGAATGCATCTATGTAAAATGGCGTATAAAGACTTAGTCTTGTGCTATACTCAGCATACCTTCATTTCCAAAATAAACCAATCGCTTGTGAAATTTTAAAACTTACTTCCTCCGTTTCGTAATAGACCTCAAACTTCTTACCACTTACATTTCCATATGCAAACCATCCTAAACGTATGAAATACCAAATTCCAGAAGTTGTTAAGACATAAAATTATGCAAGTAGAAGAAAGTTTCGGCGATAAAACCCTAAACTAATGTTACTTTAATCGTCGCCTTAAATTATCTCATTTTTGCTCAACTAAAGTACCTTGTTATGCGAATTAAGACGCTCTCTAAACTTTGCGGCTTCGAGAATTTGATCAGAGAATACTTTTACCAACTTTAATAGATTGGAATATTCCAGCGCTATATTCGTAAGTTATGCCAACTTGATTTGTTCTGTTAAGATTGTTAAATACTCATTAAGCCAAACGCTCTTCATCATTTCTTCATAAAGTCAAATATTTTTTTCTTTCCTTTCTCGATCTAAAACGTACAAGAATAAAACTGGCGTAGACGTGCTTAGATTTCGTATAGAAGCGTCTTTTTTGCTGTAGAATAGCAGATAAGCTGACGGCCTGCTTAGTATAGTTACCGCTAGCACGCTGCCGTCTACATAGACGAACTGGAACCTGGATCATTGATGCCGGAACAGAACACAAAATTATTCTCGCGGCATATTTAAAATCCAGGAGTGGTTGCCATGTGTTGTCCTGTTGATGATATTTTTGCTATTGATTGCTCACAACAATTCTGATTCCTGAATTAAACTGATTTCTCTGTCGGAGATCAGTTGCCAAACTAAAGCGTGTTTCAGCTGGAGTGTGTTTGTGTAAAGGTGTCATGAATGTATTTTTGAACTTTTTTAATAAACATACTTAGTAATATCTCTGTTTCTTCATAATTTAATTTAAGAGCTAGAATTATCTAATATATAAAATTCTCGTGTCACAGTTTTCGTTGCCATACTCCTCCGAAACGGCTTGACCGATTTTGATGAAATTTTTTGTGCTTATCCGGTATCTATGAGAATCGGCCAACATCTATTTTTTATCCCCCTAAATGTTAGGGGTAGTCCACCCCTAAATTTTTTTTTTAATTTTTTGACATTTTATTATTTATATGGCAGAACAACGTTTGCCGGGTCAGCTAGTTATAGATATAATTTGTATACCTATACCTAACTGGTATAACTACTAATAGTTTTGAATCGAGACCCCGAACAGTGCCCTTCCTTTATTTTAAAATAGCAAAAATTGTTACGTATTGTACTATCAATATTTTGATGAGTGATGCCCTTACCATATTTCTAACCGGAATCACATGCCCGATTTATATACGACTGTATTCAGATTATATATTATAAATAAATTATATTATATAAATAAATAGTATTATATAATCTACTATACTATAATTTCACTATACTATCAATCCAATACAGTGAAATATGCCTGTGCGTAATAGGGAGGCGCATGTCACTCGTGTACCCTCTAAAACCAACCCTGTATTGCTTCATTTGCTATTACTACGGTGGCCAGAGGTCAATCGCCAACCTTTGGCGACGAGTGGCCCTACGCTTCATATAACTATCTCGCAAAAGAACAGCGTCCCATCCGGTTTGGCTTATGACCTACGCTAAGACGATGACCGGGAGCAGCGAATGACCTGGCTTAACTTGTTTTAATCGTCACTTACGATAGGCGCTTTGTCACTTAATGCCCTGCATTGGCAGGGCTTCGTCTAGACAGGGCGCCATCACGGATTACGATGTTTTTCGCAATCATGTAATTTTTAAACGCATTGGTGAAATAAATCGAAACTTTTCTTATTTGATTATAATATATCGCATATAAATGCGAAAATTTATAAGTAATATAAATTATTAAATTTTTTTATTGCTAATAGGACAGCAGACAGGCTGACGGCCCACTTAGAATTTAGCAGTTACCGTCGCCTATACGTGTTTGCAACGCTAGTGGCATCGCGAACACGCTGCTGTCCCATAAGGGTACAGGAACTTGAGTCATTAATGCTGGAACACAACACAAGATTATTATGGCGGCATACTTAAGACCAAAGGTGGTCGCCATCCAGACGGGCTTGAGGCCCTACCACGTAGCTGGGGTGGGTTGTGCCGCCTTTTACAACAGGCCGACCCCGGCCGTAGAGGTTAGTATTTTTTCTCCGCCTCTGTACGGATAAATGATAAAAAAAAAATTGAGTCTTTATCTTTTACTTATGTGTTTTAACCGGATTATATCCGTTTTTTTGCACTTTGAAATCGGGATTCCCGATCGAGTGTAAATCAAATTTTTTTATAAAGAAAACTGCACTGGGTGAAAATGTGTATTATTGGTGTATTTTACAAACTTACAATTAACGAATACACATACAGACCGAAATAAATCATTTCTTCGTGTATCATTTGAATATTTTCTACTCTTTGGAATCAAACCCATAGAAGGCATCCGTGCAGGGGCGGAGAAAAAATACTGACCTCTGCGGCCGGGGTCGGCTTATCGTAAAAGCCGACAAAACAACCCACCTTAGCTACGTGGTAGGGCCTCAAGCCCGTCTGGATAGCGACCACTTTTGGTTTTAAGTATGCCGCCATAATAACCTTGTGTTCTTTTCCGGCATTAGTGATCCAAGTTCCTGTATCCTTATTGGACAGCAGCGTGTTCGCGATGCCACTGGCGTTGCAAACACCCATAGGCGACGGTAACTGCTAAATTCTAAGCGGGCCGTCAGCCTGTCTGCTGTCCTACATACACATATTATGATTTATGTATATGGGTTTTCTTTATTTGGTGGGCAATTATGTAATAATATACATATTAGCCGAAAAAATTGTCTTAGAGCTGCATGCCATCGAGAAAATCGGACCTTCTGGCTTCAAATGTGGTACAATTTTGCTACTACTTACCTTTATATATATAGAAATGGTTATAAATACATATTACAAATATATTTATAATTTATATTTTTGTTTCAGGTACAATATGCCCCAAAAGTGAGAATATTTATAAAATCTTCCACAATTTCTAAAGGCAGGGTACAAGAGGGAGACACTTTAGTACTTGGTAAGCAATTGCACGTTTCACATCTCTAATTATACTTCTTTTATACCTCTTGTGGTTGCATTAATATTTGTAATGGATATTTCATATGCTGAAGTACTACGGGAAGAAAAATATTCTTCCGGAATAGAAAAGTAGTACGTGTAATTGAAATTGTTACCCATTGTTAACGAGACAATGTTTAATTTGAAAATTGAAAAGGGATTCCAACCATATTACCATCATAGAATGTTGAACTTGAAATTGAAAGACGGGTACAAAAGGTAGACTTAAAAAGCGATGGAAAGAATGTGTGCACCATATGAGGGTTTGTGAAAGGACATATGATTTTTTATCTGGAGTTCGGCAGACATACAAACGGCCAACCCGATTACCGTCGCCTATGGACCTATGCAACATCTGGAAGTTTATTCTAAAACCGAAGATTACGTAATTAATGTTCTTGAAAATTGTCTCGTAATAGACAGAGAGAGGCCCCAGGAAATGGGGATGAATGTCCAACCGATGGCAGGCAGTGGCGGGCCAAGTGGAATAAAATAGAAGAAAAAGTCATGTGTCGACCCCAAACAATTGGGATATGACCAAACTAATTATGATGCTAGGGTACGAAAAAACTTGATAGGCTTTTGGAACAATTAAACCTAATCAAAATCGTTTAGGACTTTAGTAATAAAGCACATACTAAATATTCTTCGTGGTAGGGCCTCAAGCCCGTCTGGATGGCGACCATCTAGGATCTTAAGTATGCCACCATAATAACCTTGTGTTATGTTCTATGGCATTAGTGACCCAAGTTTCTGTACGCTTATGGAACAGCAGCGTGTTCACGATGCCACTGGCCTTGCAAACACCCATAGGCGACTATAACTGCTAAATTCTAAGTGGGCCGTCAGCCTGTCTGCGGTCCTACAGCAATAAAAAAACGTAAAAAAGCTTAAGAAATTTATATAAAGGCTTACAAAATTTAGAAACACTTTCTTGGTCACATCTATCGGCAATTTGCTCTCAGTCTGCAATTGATTTCACAAAGCTCCTGGGTGTCATTCTTTTTATCTTAAATCCTATACCAATCAAGACAGTCTTGTGGAATTCCCGTCGCTAATATCTATATATCTTGCCCGCAGATCGTTAGAAAAGTTCAAGAAATCTTTATTGAACATTGTTAAAATATATAATTTTTATATATAATATATTCGTTATTTTCCTGAATATATTATAATTTAAATTTTATCCTTCTTTAACAAGCAAATAGTTCCGATGATAATATATTTTGTGAAGCTTTTTCACAAACAATTCACGAACACGATTGCTGAGAAATTCTTGATAATATAAATAATTTTTACTACATTAGGATCGCATTTAGGTATATTATACCTAGTCAGGTCATAAATTCTGTCACATGTTTAATGTAAAATAATTGTAACAAGTTTATTAATTATGTAACCATTCATATACCAAAATGAACTTAACAAAACATAGATTCTTATGACATTAAAGTTTATTCAAAATGACCTCCGTGATTTTGAATACAAGCCTTCAATCTGCGCGGCCAGTTGTCTATCGCAGCACGAACGAGGTCCATGTCAATATCGGCGGCTGCCTTAATCAAGGATGTCTTGAGTGACTCCAAATTGGGATGAGGCTTTGAGCACGCCTTTTCCTCCAAGTGTTGCCATATCTTGTAATCTAACGGATTCAAATCTGGACTGGAGGAGGGCCAGTCTTCGTGCCGGATGAAGTCGATTTCACGCGCCGCCAACCAGTCTTGTGTGCTCTTCGCTCTATGAGCTGGCGCCGAATCTTGTTGGAATACCCAGTGCCTGTTATTGAACATGGTATGAGAAACAGGTTCCACAAGGTTCGTCAGGACTGTATATTGATACACAACAGCATTCGTTTTTACACCTTTCTCACAAAAATGTACCTCTGTTAAGCCCCAATAAGAAACTCCCAACCATACCATGAGCGAGGATGGAAAATGACCTCGTTGGACACGCGGAATACGGTTGCTCGCTTCTTCACTACTGTGTGCGTACACCTTATTATTTTGTTTGTTGTAGCTCTCTTCTACGGTAAACATTTTTTCATCCGAAAAAAGAATTTCCCGATATTTTTTTCCCGCGTACCGCTTCAACAAAGCGCGGCATCTCTTCAGTCTCAGGTCCATTAGACGAGCATTCAAACGATGTCCTGTTTTTCTTCGATATGCCCGAAGCCCTAAGTCTTCATTTAACACCCTTTTCACCGTGGTTCTGCTTAACCCCATCTGAAGGGCCAACAGTTTCTGCTTACGTTTGGGATTTCTTTGAATTCGTGCCTTCACAGCTTTTATCACTGCTGGAGTCCTAACAGACCGAGGGCGACCACTTCTTGACCTGTCATCTACACTAGAGTCTTCATTGTATCGTTTGATGGTACGATAAACGAATCTTTTGGTAATATTCAAATTTTTCAGTATGTTAAAAATTTGAATTGGCGCGTAACCGCAACGATGTAACGCAATAACTGCAACACGGTCTTCTTTAAGCGTCCACTCCATATTTAAAAATGAGTAAAATTCTAAAAGTTATACATTTTTATTTTCATGAACAATTCGAAATTCGAATTCAATAAACTTTTTTGTGGCCAGCATTCTAAAAGAAAAGTTTTTACTGTGTGACAAGACTTATGACCTGACTAGGTATTTAGTAGGTAGGTTATTGATATTACACTCGAAAACTAATCTAGAGGTCCCATGTTCAAATGTCTATATGACATGCATCGCTTATGCAGTTTCTGTCACCTAAGGTGACAGGTGAGGAAAACATTGTGAGGAAACCTACATAACGAGATCGCCGGTATGTGTAACCCGCTAATCTCCCTTGGACAAGCGGAATATACTGTCCGTTCTACGGAGAGGCTCAGCAGTAGTACGTTATGAACTGTTCTTATTTGTTAGGATTGCACTTATAGACAATTATATAAAAGATCTGCAAATAATTTGTTCTGGTTTGACTGTGTATATCGTTTATTTATGTCCTGCGATATCATTTTAGAGCAGAAAACTATATTTATAAAAAACTGATTGTTTACAAAATGTCGCCTGTGGATTAGAAAATCACTTATTAGTGGAAGTGCGAAAGTACAGTGATTGAAAAACAAAAAAGTAACTGGTGCGGTATGACCATATAATACGAGGCAAAAATTCCAAATAACAAGGGAAAATAAGAAATGAGCGTAGACCAGGGATTGCGTAAAAGACATGGTGTAAAGGCTATGAATGTTGAGAAGACGGCTAACAAAGGAGAGAATATGTTGTTTTCATCGACCATACATAACATGGGAGGGTATGGGCAGGACAAAGAAAGACTAGAAAGTCATGGTCTTTGGCCGATTTGTCTCTCTAAAATAAGTAACGTTTTTATTTTATTTATAGGTTGCCAAGGGAATGCAAATCCGAGTAATCTCACTTACAAGTGGTTTGTGAACAACGAAGAAATTGTTGGAGATATCAGGAATGAACTAGTAAGTGATCATAATTTTAGCTTACTTTGATACGCAAATTAATGTTTCGGTAGCAGAGGTCCGTTTTCCAACTCAAGTTTGTACAGTTTTCAGCATTCCTAGTATCAATTATTAGCCCTTTACTTCAAGCGTGATGAATGATATGTATAAAGGCAAATGAAACAAAGGACATATTTTTACAGTTTTTCAGTTTGTGCCCACAATTGAAGCTGGTAACTCGATAATCTATGTTTTGGAAATAATAACCCATTGACTGAAGACATTGTCAAATGTCACCAATATTATATGTTCGATGGTGTTTTTATACTTTCCACATATATATCTTATATATAAAATTCTCGTGTCACAATGTTCGTTCCCGTACTCCTCCGAAAAGGCTTAACCGATTCTCATGAAACTTTGTGAGCATATTGAGTAGGTCTGAGAATCGGCCAACATCTATTTTTCATACCCCTTAGTGATAAGGTCACTATTCCACGCGGACGGAGTCACGGGCACAGCTAGTTCTCTATAATATTCTCATAACTCCAAGAAATTTGTGTCACGGAACCACCAAAGGAGAATATGAATCTTTTTCTCTATGTCATCTGACTGCACTTTACCAAATCCACGTCAGAACTATTGTTGAGAGCTTACATAGTTATGTACAGTTCGACATCCCAGGTCTACTACAGTTAACTCCATGCAGGGATGTAGTAAGAATACTGACCTCTATGGCCAAAGCCGGTCTTTCGTAAAGGCGACAAAATAACCCTAGCTCGTCTGGATGACAAGCTAGGCTTTAAATGTATCGCAATAATAACATTGTCTAGTGTACCATCATAAGTGACCCAAGATTCAGTTGCCCTGTGTTAACGGTGCCCCTGGCGTCGCAAATATCCATAGGCGAGGCAAGTTCTAATCAAGAAGTAATTTTATCACCTTTGTTTCAGGCACTAACGAATATTTCAAGGAAGTTCAACGAAGCTGCCATCAAATGTGAAGCTCATAATATAGTTGGCAAAAGTTCTGATACCAAAGTTTTAGAAGTTGCATGTGAGTTATTTTCATGTTTTATTAATATTTCCTTGAATAAAGGTTATATAAATACTCTATGACTTTGAATAAAAAACAAAGGTAAAATAAAGTAGGTTGTTTATAACCGATGTCTTTTAACTAGCTAGCGAGTTTCCATAATATTTTGCTATATTTATTTAAGCTGATATGGCTGGTAAAAGAGTATTGTTAAAAAGGTCCTGATTAGGATAAAAAAACTATACTCTCTTACTTTCCAAATAATGTAAAACATTTACAATGACAGTTTATAAAAAAAATTGTTTTTATTCTGCAACCTTTCTGATACTGGCTGAGATCTGTTAGCCAGCGATAGCCGCAACGGCATACTCAGTAAAACACCAGTAGCAATTAGCGGGGGACTCAGGATTGACTTTTAGTTACTGCTTTACGACGCCCCCGAATACAATGCTACCTAATCATTCATGAAATTCAATTTGATTTAGTTGGACCTTCTTATGAAATAGTTAAATATTTTTCATCTACAATTGTTTTAAATGTTAAAGGAACACAGCAAAAAGGAGACAGATAGCGTAGGTGGCACAAAAGCTAAATAATTCAAAATTATAATAGATAAGATTAATGTGAAGCTATTTTTGAATGTAAATCTTTTGTTTCTTAGAAAGCTATTAAATGCTAAGTACCTTTAGTCGAGAGACGAAAGCCCACTCAATGAGTCTGATCTCAGTTTAAATTATAACTAATTGATCGAACATTATTTCCAAAATGATTTACTAATGTAGGCTAATTACTATTCCGGCTGACAGCCCATTTAATAGTAAGTAGTTGCCGTGTTCTATTTTACCGTGTTAGATTTTTGTGACGCTAGAGGCACTGCGAACACGCTGCTGTCCGCATACGAGTATTGAAACCTGGGTCACTAATCCTAGAACACAACACAAGGTTATAATGGCGGTATATATATCTAGCTAGGGTTGTTTTGTCACCTTTTACGACAGGCCAACCTCAGCTGTAGGAAGAACCTCTTTCAGCAGCTGCGTGGATGGAAACATAAGGTTTTAATAAAGAATGTTATGTAATATCAAATAATTTCAAAGTATATATAGGATTGTTTATACGAATGCTTACATATCATTTGCATTATTTCTAAAAATAATAACCGCCTACAAACGTTACTGTACTGGGATGTCCTCCAAACAAAAACAACTTTTTGATTGATTGGCGTAATTTTATATTCCTGATTACAATGTATCGGTTTTGTCTCAAAATTTTACATTATATAATATTTATTTTTAGTTATTTTATGCACATTAGAACAAAAAAAAAACACCTAAGTAGTGGCGTAGTGGTCAAGAGAGGGCATCATATCCCGGGCGCTATTCACTAAGGGGCGCCAAATTGTCCGCAAAACAAAAATGGGTGGATAATTTTTATTATAATTGATTTCTGGAAAATATATTTTAAATTTGGTGCTAGTGTAATATAATAAATGTTAATTCGTAAATAAAAAGAAAAAAAAGAAACACTAGTCTAAAACTAATAATATATTCCCGTCTGTTCTAATTTGTTTCTTCTTTGAACTAATTCTAGATGATCATTATTGTACATTTCAAAATCTAGTCTTGTTTTCTCAACTACATTTTTGTCTCAAATTTAAAGCCTAGCTTGAGCCTATGACTTTATTTATTTTCCTTTATTTATTTAATAATTTGCTAGTATATTTTAAATATACTATTATATGGTTTTCAAATGGGGGGGGGGGGGGGGGGGGGGGTTAAAAGGTATTGTGCCCCGGGCGCGTGTTAAGCTCGCTACGCCACTGCACCTAACTGTACTATTTAATTAGGATTTAATGGTGACCTTTTGGTTTTGATGAACTAGTATATTATTAAAACCACACAGTCAGTCAGTTTACACACGGAAAGACAACGCTTAATATTTGTTCCATTTTGACTAGATGGGCCATCATTCAAAGTTCGCCCTCAAAACGTGGAAGGAGAGATTGGAGAACAAACAATCTTGACTTGCATCGTTGATGGTCATCCAACGCCAAGAATCCAGTGGCTGAGATATGAAAATAATAGATACGTTGTAAGTTAATTTAAAAAACGTACCTATATAATGTCCTAATTTTGCCGGTATTTGGGAAGGGAAGGAAAAAAATACGTATTATATATATCAAAGAATATTTTATCGCATTCTATCGATCATTTAACCTAATTTGAGGGTACTTCACTTCACTTGAATTCCAATAAGAAAATTAAAGAAAAGAAAAGACGTAATCGAAATTCATTAGAATCTCGATTACTATATTATATTTTCTATATTATATTTTTTTTATTTTCTATACATTTTCTATATTAATGTATTTAGAAGATATTTCACAAATGCATTAAGGGATCGGTTACGGAACGGTCTAGTGGGCAGGGCCCACTAGACCGTTCCATAACCGATCGACCGTTTGCTTTTGTGTCTGATACGGTCCTAGCACGGTCATGGTATGGAACGGTGTAGTGGGCAGACTCCTTAAAGAAATAAACTTATATTTAATATTTTAATGAGAATAAATAAATGATAATACCTTAAACATATTTCTTCAGAGATTAGGAAAATCTGCAAATTTGACCTTGACGGTTACGCCACAATCTGCCGGACAATACTGGTGCAGGGCTACCAGTGACACTCACCAAGAAGTGGAAGCGCCTGTTATGGTTTACATTAAAGGTAGGTAAATTGTTTGTATAGTTTGACGATCATATAAATAATTTTGAATAAATAACAGTTGTTACTTTTTTCGTGTTTGAGACTTTTCTGTTTTAGTCTATTAATGAAATCAATAAGATCCTACCCTAAATCATTGGTATTAAATAAAAATAAATATATATATATTTACTAAATATATACACACATACAGATTATATTTCGTTATTAAGTTGTTTTTCTCGTCTTTTTTCTTCTTTGAAAGTAAATTCTTTTAAAATTTAAATTAGGATTTTTTTTCTATCGGTACCAAGATCGTACATTTACAAAGATGTGTGAAGCAAACTATCCTAAATCCAATGGTGCTAAGTTCACGAACAGCGTCGTTTACGATGCAAAGTTCAAAACTAACCCAGTTTTCACGGAAGTTTTAGGTGTTCACTTTGCCAAATAACCTCGCACAGAAGGTTCTCAAGTTTCACACACTAAGAAATATAGCCATGGAGACATTAAGTTCTAACAAGTTTTCCTCGATAGTTGACTTATAGTTTAGTGGTTAGAGCATTATCGCTTTCCAACTACCCCGAGAGCTTAGACTCCATTCTCGACAGGGTAAATTGATGGTAAAATTGATTTTCTGTTTCCGGTTTGGTGTTTTTCTTGTGGATAATTAAGGTAATGACATTGTACGAGACGGCGAACGGAAATAGTTTTAAGCTTTGTTTGTAATTTATTTAGGGTATTGCAATTTGCTTTATGATAATTACTGTGTAAAGTTTGAATGAGGTAATGGGGTTCTGGACACCAAATGTTTTACAACCTCAGGATGTTTAAAGAACCCGAACTTCAGACAATGGTTGTTAACGTTGTCCTTTGACTATTGTCCATTGTAAAATTTATTTATTTTCTAAAAGGATCAAAAGAGCAATTCCGCGCCTTTGGAAATTCGAACTAATGGTCGCTGTTTTGTCTATAGACGTATTGTTTATGGAAACAATTATAGAATTAGAAAAGTAATTCCGCTCCGTGGGAACTCGTCTAAATGACCGGCTACTATCAAAAAGAAACGGTCATCTATTGTATGAAGTTCTAAAAGGTTCCAGACTCCCCACCCATATTTTTACTATAAAAGCTGCGTAGTTTTGCTTTCGTTATTCAGTTCAGTTCAGTTCAGTCCAGTTCAGCTTAAAGTGAGCTACAGTCAAGTTCAGACACAGCAACCCTGGTAATAAAAGAGGAAAAATAGAAACAAGAAGCCTTTCATTTATTCAGGCTTTCCAATCCCAGCAATAGCGAATGTACACCCGTACAGACATTATCCTTGATATACACAAAGAAATTAATCCTATATCTTTAAACGAGCAATTCTTGTATATACTTATATAATTGGAATCTCGGAATCGGCTCCAACAATTTTCATGAAATTTAGTATACGGGGGGTTTCGGGGGCGATAAATCGATCTAGCTAGTAATCATTTCTATAAAATGTCATTTTATTCGCTTTTTTATATTGGAAGAAAAATAACAAAAATGTGACTCTTCCTGACATCTATCGGCGAATAATTTAAACTGAAAAATGACTCTTCCTGACATCTATCGGCGAATAATAATACAATTTTTTTTAATTGCTTTAATGACACAACACTAAAGCTATTCCACCAGATGGCGTTGTTAAGTAACAAGAAGTCAATGAGAGTTTGCTTTGAGGTTAGACTAAGAAAATCTATTGTTAATTTCCAAAAAACACAATTTATAAAAAAAAAATACCTAGCAAAGCTCGGTCATCCGGATATTAAATCGTAAAATATGAAAGCAAAATTGGCTGTGACTCAGTTGGTTATGCCGGTAATTTCATCTGAAGAAAGAAAAGTTTATACCAGATCTACATTTTATCGTCTCCAGTTATGTAGTGAAGAAATACACAGTATTTTAGGATAATTTACATGCCAATATTCTTACTATAAGGCTCTCTAAAGTAGAACAAAAGTCAACATTTTGGTATCAACCTAATTAAAACGTTTTATAGAAAACTTGTCTCTCTGACTTTGTTGAGAAAGTTTAAAATACTTGTTGTGAATACAAAGACTGGTCAAATCTTTATAATTTACGCTGTTATGTCTTGATTCATGTCAACTGCTTACAACTATGACCACTCCAACCATTTCGATTTGTTTTTGAAATTATGTGTTACACTTAGGTATTAAAAGCTACGCTCGTAATTCGTGGCAACGTTTTCGAATTGAGTTTAATATGCATGTTTTTCAGGACCTCCGAAAATTATATCAAACCAAACACAATATGGCGCGGAGGGAGATAGTGTAAGGATTGAATGCATATCATTCTCAGTACCAAAGCCAGATTATGTGATGTGGACTTTTGGTGGAAATGAGATCAATTCATTTCATAACGAGGTATGTTTGTCTTACAACAAATATGTAATACCTATTATAATAAAATGTGATTAACGAATTGCCTATTATTATAGGCATCATCATCACAGGCAGGCATGACATCAAAAACCACGTGTGTTACATTATTATGTAACACACGTGGTTTTTGATGTCATGGCTCGAAGCACGACGGACAAAGAAGATTGGAAAATGTGTGGATAAAATGGTTGACAAATCTGTGTATTGTTGAAATACAATTTTACATACATTACATACAATTTTAATAGTATTGTTTTTATATATAATAGCTATTGCTTTATAATTTACAAGCTATATGACTCCTGGACTTTTATGCATTTCGGCGGAAAAACAAGTGTATTGACGCGTACTACTCTGGACGTTATAGATCATCCTATTTCTATACTTCTCATCAAAAAAATCGAAACACTACTGCAAGTATTATCCAGGCGGAATTTAAATGAAAAAGAGAATTGATATCATTAAAAAAATACGTCAATAAATAGCTGCTAGTTTAGTCTATACAATAGTGTACTAGAATTCCAAATTAGAATTAAATTTTTTGAATTTTCGTCCAATAAATGAATGTAGAGATTGCTTTCAATGAGAATGCCGTTGGAATTTCTACACTTAATTACTGTTTTTTTATCGTATTTTTTTAACTGAACCCTGATTTGAGCTGAGCGTGATTATTAACTAAGCTCTGACATCCTACCAATGAGATCTTTTCCTAAAAATATGGATACCTCGCCCAGAGAAGCCACCCAAGTCATAGCGTTGCTCGATGCGGGGCACGTAGTGTGTTCCCTTAAACTTTTTTTTAAATTTTATTGTAAGTATTCTCTGATAAATTTAATGAAATCATGTTTGCAGTTTATTAATTCGTCTGCAAATTGATCTACTAGGTAAATTGATGGTCCTGAAGATTTTCATATAAAAAACTAAACTTTTATAGTATTACACGAACAATTTAAAAATAAATATACAACAAAACTGACTAAGTAGTGGAAACAAAGCTTCACCAACAAACGCAGCTCGGATGAATAAGAAAATATATTTTATATTGTTTGCAGTTGCAAGCAAAATTTTTATTCATTTATGTAAGAATAGTGAATACGCTACAACTGTATTAGTTGTTTTTATTTTTATTATTTTACATTGCATTCTTTGTACTAATTTATTAGACTAGACTTTAAAAGTTTTTTATAACCAAAATATCTACGTGCTGAACGCGTCTATGCCCTTAAGTTTATTTTATTTTAAAAGTAGGAATGATAAATAGTTATAAAATAAATACATATTAACTGTATATGTAATATGTATAAACACGTTGGTACACATTCACAGACACATCTTATGCTTAACCAATGATGTGGAGTCTCACAGGCGTTACGCTTCTTGAGAGTTCTTAGAATTGACCAAACTCTCTCGCCAGACTTCGCGTCTGATTGTGAACTTTATAATTTTTCTTACATAAGGTCAACTGAAACGTATAAAATAAGGATCTGTGTGATATTTAACTTTTTTCTGTTTATTACACACAAATGATTAAATATTAAAACAGTTCTGAAAACTGAAGTTCAATTTCATAATTTATATTATTTGTCATGTGACCTTCTTTTGGGTCGGACACTCTTTTCAGAGAGGTCGTGGTTGCGTTGACGAGGCACTCGGAGTGGAGTTTGCGAAGTCCATCATCATATTCCCGAAGATCGCCTTCTTGGCAATGCGCTTCCAATTTTGGTGGTTTGAGGCATTCCGAGTGCTGGACCATGATGGGCTCCGTTGTTTTAGTAATTAGGTCTGTCCAGCGGGTTGGTGATCGGCCACGTGATTTCTTGCCTTCGACCTAACCCTGAATCACCAGTCTCTCCATCAAGTCTTCCTTTCTAGAGATATGACCGAAGAAGGCCATGTCACCAGTTAAGGCTTAAATATACTTTTATTATATATTCTCATTATATATTATAACTAGTTGACCAGTCAAACGTTGTTCTGCTATATGAATTAAAAAAGAAAGTAGCCTATGTCCTTCTTTAAGGTTCAGTCTATGACTATACCGGAATTCATCAAAATTGGTTCAGTGATTTAGACGTGAAAGCTTAACAAACAAACCAACTTTCGCATTTATAATATTAGTTAGGGTTATGAATATATTTCGGTATTCTTTGAATTATATATAAATAAATGAAAAAAAAAACAGGTAAATAGATATATCTCCCTATATCGTAAAGAAGAATCCATGTGGTATCATTTTTTTCTGTTTAGTAAAATAACTAATTATCTCCGTTTATGGCATTCTAGAAAAGTAATGGGATCACTTTTCCTTAATCTATTTCTGATATAGACCAAGTGGGTTTTATCATTTAATTTATTATATTTATATCGAATTCATTTCTACCTAACAAAGCAGAATTATAACTCCCATATACCCCCAAAATAAGGTCAATATACCCGTGCGGTCCAGAATAAATGTATTTTAGGTACATAATATAATAAGCCAAGCAAAATTCAGGTTAAAAGATATTACTGTATAATTATACAATTTATATTCAAAATGGCCGCATTGTTTCAGGAATATGCATTACTAGAAGAATCTTTGGCAGAGAGATTAACAAAGTCTTCGCTAGTTATACGTAAAAGTGAGGCTAAACATTTTGGGGTATATAATTGTACGGTTATAAATTTATATGGAATGGATAGTGCTGAGATCGTTTTAGCGCTTGATAGTAAGTATAACATATATTAAAATTATTTTAAATCTTCACACTATATTAATATTCAGATAAATCCCAAACCACTAGAATCTAGTGGTTTTCACTAGATTAACTGTTGTTGATGACTGAAACAGATCCTGAACAATTTGCCCTTCAATTATAATCAGGCACTTCATTATTTTTCACATCCATAAAGTAGGGTATAACTCGATATCTTCACTTACGTAAATAAATAATTATTTTTAACAGTATTTAATAAGTTTATTATTAGTAATTATTCATAAACCGTATCAATCCAATTATCATTAAAGATAGCCAGTTATTACAGGTTGAAATAACAGAGAAACAAATGTTATTCTATGATCTTGAAAAGCGTATTTCCAATAGTAGTCTGATGTTGAAAAACGAATAATAACACATTATGAGACGTTACGAGTGAATTTCAATTAGAATTAAACTTATTCATGAGATATTTAGAATATAATTAAATTGTTAAATATTGCATCCTCATTAACTTTTTCAGGAGTAACAAATGGCGAATAATAGATTACTTCTTTACTATTATAGTTATACACAGCAAAGTCAGAAGCTTTTGCAAATTTGACGAGACAGACAATCGTCGTTTTTAAAGAACTGATATTAATTAACGAACTACTCGTATAAAAGTAACATCCCTTTTTGTAGACTTTCTTGATAATGAAAAGAAAGAATCATAGAGTCATAGAGACAATAAATACGCTGAAATTTTGGTCTACTTCTTTACGGTTACAAGCTGTATACTGAATGTAATAATACTTTAACTTTAATAATGGTGACCTTTTTGATGATATTTCTCTTTAGACACCATTCCACTGGTAATGATAATATCTGGTGGTGCATCAGCAATAGTATTAATCCTCTTGATAATGCTGATTGTAATGATCTGCCATCGAAAGACGAAGAAAGAAGATGTTAAGAAACCAGATGTCACAGATCTTCGAAAAACTTGTGTAGAAGGATATAAAGACAGTGATAGGAATTCTAATATTAGCGACCTGAAGTTAGAACTGCGACAGATGGAAGGTGGTTGTGATATGGTATGTATAAATTACAATTTTGAATCATATAGAGATTTGTTTTGCTATTTCTTTGTCACATTTAATGGTTTATACTCAATAAATTTTAATCTTGTTATTTTTATTAAACCCGACCGACCCGGCAAACGTTGTTCTGCCATATAAATTTAAAAATGTAGCTTATGTTCTTGTCCAAGGTCCATTCTGTATCTTTACCGAATATCAACAAATTTGTTTCAGCGGTTTAGGCATGAAAACATAACAGACAGACAGAGTTTACTTTCATATTTATAATATTAGTATAAATTTCCCAGCAAAGAAAATATATCCAAAATTTGAAGAATACGGTTCATTTTTGGAATATCAGATAAATACCGTATATTTCTTTGAATTAATACAGCCTTAGATGTTGCCAGTGATAGTAATAATGCTAGGGTACTCTATTATATACGAATTTACTATTTAAGATATTAAATAGTAAATTCGTATATAATAGAGTATTGTATATATATATATATATATAATGTAATTCCTCCTGATAAGGAGGAATTACATTCAAGCAAGTTCTCATGATATAAAATATGTTTTATGTGATAATACAGTCAAAATTGATAGTATCAGTATTACTATATTTTATCCGTGCAGGGGCGGAGAAAGAATACTGACTTCTGTGGCTTGTCGTAGAAGGCGACAATATAACCCACCCTAGCTACGTGGTAGGACCCCAAGTCCGTCTGGACGGCGACCACTTTCGGTCTTAAGTATGCCGCCATAATTTTATGTTGTGTTCCGGCATTAGTGACAAAAGTTCCTGTACCCTTATGGGACAGCGACGGGGGCGACGGTAACTGCTAAATTCTAAGCAGCACGTCAGCCTGCCTGCTGCTCTACAGCAATAAAAAAATACAATATAAAATTTTAATTAAGTTAGGTATGGTTTATTAATTTTGTAAACAACAAATCAAAGGTCAAGATAATCAAAGATAATTTAAAATCGATTCTCTCTATCTCGTTTTGTATTTTGTGATTCATTTACCTATAAATATATATATTTTGTTTGCTTACAACCTCAAATGATTTTAAGCTTATAGCCATTTGAACTCAAACATATATTATATTGGAATAATTCACGTAATTCCATCTAGCCCCTATGAAAATAGGGTAGTACTTGTGGGTGCTAGATAACTAACCTTGTGTTGTGTTCCGGCATTAGTGATCCAAGTTCCTGTACCCCCATGGGACAGCAGCGAGTTCGCGGTGCCTCTAGCGTTGCAAACATCCATAGGCGATGGTAACTACTTACTATTAAGTGGACCGTCAGCCTGTCAGCTGTTCCTCAGCAATAAAAAAAATATGGCAAATTTCTTACTTCAAGAATTAATGTTACTTAAGTTTTCATACGATGAAGTCAGTGATGTAATTTTATATTTTGATTTGTACAGAACAATTCAAACGCTGGTTCAGAAACTGATGTTCATTCTACTCTACAATTGACAACGAATCTCGGCCTTCCTTTAGCTGGTCCAGTACCACTTCCAGATACTGGGTATGATAATGAACTTATGAACAATTATCAAAGATATAGTGGTGACTTCAACCAGCCTTTGAATAGTTTAAATTTCAAGGTAAGCATTCTTTTGGATTCGGCAGCTTTGTTATTCTATTTTTAAACCTGAAAGGGTTTATAACTTCGATTTCCACCTTAAGATCTTTTAAGTGAAAGCCATGGACGGTAGTAATTTACTATATGTAATATTTAGAAACATGGCTTTGCTAGTTTATTCAAATTACTTCGTCTAGTTTAATGAGCTGTTATAATCGCCACTCATTTGCCTCATTGACAAAGCCTGCCTCGTCGAGGTAACGCAGCAGTTTTTTTACAGGAGCTACTCGTACCTTATCCGATTCTATTTATAATTAATATTAATTTGTTTATATTTAAAAGTATACGTTTAGAGAAAACTATATGAATAACAACATTTTTTAAACTAAATATATAATATATTAAATGATCAAATTGTAAAACTTCCCTGCATAAACCAGACCCAGTCTTGATGTTGTGAATATTTACATAAACTAGTAAAAGCTTTAAAATATAAAGCAGGTATTAATTTTCGCATAACTCAGCAAATCAAGGCACGTATTGAATTTTCTGCTATCTTACTGTTGTCACGCAGGAAGTCTTATTACAACATCTTACCAGGTTTTGTTATGCATACAGCTTTTGTTTCCATTTCTGGAATATGCGTGATCTCGTTTTGTAAATGTCAAATGAATATTGTTGAAATGTGATAAGCCATACTGCTATCTAAGACCACCATACTCGATTTGTCTCATCAAAACTTTCCAATCGCAAATTTATTTAAATATTTTTATACTCTGTGCAAACACTTCAAAGGCCAGCCTGAAACTGGAGACGTTGTGTGAGAATCACCGTACAAGATACTCACTTTATTATCAAGTTATAAAAAAATCAAAATCATTTAATTCAAAATAAGATCTTATAGATCAGTTATTGAACGTCAAAAATCTACTATCGTTTCCTGGCTAGAGAAAGCAAAACACTAGCTAGAAAAGAAACGGCAAAACTAATTTTAAGCACGCGGTAGTATCAGAATCCCAGTTGCTAGTTGTTTTTATCCGTGCAGGGGCGGAGAATGAATTAGAATTTAGAATTTAGCAGTTACCATCGCCTATGGATGTTTGCAACATCAGCGGCATCGCGAACACGCTGCTGTCCCATAAAGGTACAGGAACTTAGGTCACTAATGCTGGAACACAACACAAGGTTATTATTAGTGCGGCATACTTAAGACCAAAGGTGGTCGCCATCCAGACGGGCTTGGGGTCCTACCACGTAGCTAGAGTGGGTTAATTAGTCGCCTTTTACAACAGGCCAACCCCGGCCGCAAAGGTTGGTATTTTTACGCCCCTGCACGGACGCATAAAAAACAAGAGTAAATTTAGAGAAATTTATTGATTAAATTCAACAGAAGCAAAATCATGTCAACGGATATGTACCTTACGTGGACTATACCAGAGATTACGCACCACCATCCACTGACTCCCTATCTGGTTCACTATCGCGAAGCACTGACGGGTCTAACTATCCTGGACATTGTGAGTCATTACAACGGCAGGCGAGTTGTGGACGGCTGAGCGGTTTTATTGGACCTGATGGTAAAAACTTTTTCTTGGTTAGATATATCAACTTTATCATCTATTTCAGGAGTAATTGATGAAAAATAATGTAATAGCAATAGATATACGAGCTTCTATGGTCCGGGTTGACTAGACAAATAGGATAAACCCTAAGGACAAATAGGATGAACCCGAAGGACTTCAAACTGACTGCAAACGTCAATTTTTCATATATTCAAATTTAGTAATATTTATTCTGCATTGTTTTCTTGTCTCTTTGCTCAATAAATTTAGGTTCCTCACAATTTTTTGGCTGTGAGTACCCAACAGTATACTCGTATACTTCAGGGTTTCAAGATTAAGAAGAATTTGGGAGGAAACAATTAAAAGAAGTCCACCATTTCATTTTATAATCTATAATGTTATTTCAACAATAATCTTGTATTGTAAGATTTCAGCCTTGCACTGTAAGATAGGGCTTTACCAAAATTTCTAGGAGGTCATAAAAAACTACAAATTTATTACTCTTTTTCCCAGTTTACATATAGCAAAGGAATGATACTGTTCGGTAGGGACAGGTTTATAAAACGATCATTAGGCCTGTCCTTTTATATGGCTGTAAAGCGTGGCCGGTACTAGAGTGGCACAAGCAGGGACTGCGTGTTACGGAGATTAATATACTGCGGTGGATGTGTGGAGTGACGCGGAAGGACCGCGTTAGAAACTCCCGCATTCGTGGTAGCCTTCATGTCCATGACATTGCGGACAAACTGCAGGAGTGTCGCCTTTGCTAGTATGACCACGTTTTACGGCAACCGGCTAACTACGTTGGGAACAAATTTCTGGCCACGGCGGCGTGGCCGGAGGCGGATCCGCCAGGCCCCGGCAGGAGGGGGAGACCCAAAAGGTGCTGGTTTGGCGTCGTAAGGGGTGATATGCGCGCCAATGGGCTCTCTACCAGGGATGCTGAAGATCTTGCGAAGTGGAGTAGAAAAACTCGGAAAGCGGACCCCGGACACCGAAACGGAAGTTTCGGTTACAACCGGGATTTGACGCTGGGATGAAGAAGAAAAATGATACTGTTCGGTGTCTCCTTGATTGCAACTGCACCTGAAAATTCAAATGTAGCAAAGTCTAAAAGAACGTGCTCTCAGACTTTATTCTTGTTAAAAAGCTTGCTAAGAAAATTTGTCGCTAAAGTATTAAAACAGACACAAGAAAACATCGACAGACACAGACTGACATTTACACATAAAAATGCGCTTAACCTCTTACAATCCGCTATCAACTTCACTGATAAACAATCTGTAAATTAAATATTTGTCCTCTAGTAATACCAATGTCGGGTCCAGGAGTCGTATTGGCTGGAGGGGTTGATGTCAGATATGCTGCCACTTACGGGAATCCCTATTTGAGAGGCAGTGGTCCGATACGTAAGCACTTTATATCAACATTTTAGTATATTTAAAAATTTAATGAAAGTTAAAAATTTAAAGGTTTAATTAAAACTAGATTTTATAAATGTTCGTTAAAACTGAGAAATTGGTTATAATAATTAATTTTGCAGCTTACGGTCCTCAAGTTAACTCCACCAATCCAGTAGGGAAGACGGCACCTCCGCCATACTACACTCTTCGAAACAATCAGCATATTCCTTGTAAGTACTTACGTCTTATCTAACTTATGAAGGAAATCAGATCATTAAGTATATAAAAATGTAATATAAAAGTTTAGACACTCACAATCTATAGTAATAATATTTTTAGCAATTCATCTTCGACGGAATACTCGCATTCTCTCTCTGCTTTATAGTTTTGTTTTTATTGCTATAGAGCAATAAAAAAAGAAACTCCTGTCCTAAGACAGGCTGACGGCCCGCTTAGAATTTAGTAGTTACCGTCGCCTATAGGTGTTTACAACGCCAATGGCATCGCGAACACGCTGCTGTCCCATAACGGTACAGGAATTTGGGTCACTAATGCCGGAATACAAGGTTATTATGGCGGCATACTTAAGACCAAAGGTGGTCACCATCCAAACGGGCTTGAGGCTCTACCACGTAAAAAATATGGTATTTTATTCCTTTACAATACACCTTTCTATCTATATATAATAAGGAACGTTTTCAGTTTCTTCATCATGTAAATGACCTTAATTTACTATCTTCTAATAATCTCAAACTAACAGTACTTGTAAACTCTTGATCCTTTTATATACATTCCTCCGCTGTACAGGCTGTCCAATAAAGGAACTCCTTGCCAACTACAATTAGACAATCGAAATCACTACTAATTTAAAAAAAAAAAACTAGTTCGAAAACATTATCTGAATGAAGCCTTTAAAGTCTTATATTTAATCGATGAAAAACTAATTTATTTGTGTTATATTTTATTTTACTTATACTATTTATTTTTATAATAAATAAATAATAATAAAATATACTTTATTGCACACATTACATTTACATCAAGTATTAACATTTAAAAGCACAATGGGTGGTCTTATCGCTGAAAGCGATTTCTACCAGACAACGTTTGGATGGATAGAAATACAGTTAAGAAGGAAGAAAGTACTTTGGCATGCTATTACATAATACATAAGAACAATAATAAAAAATATATATAAATATACATACACACACTTTCAAATATATACATATTCAAGAACAGAAAAATAAAATAAAATACATTAGATATACAATTATCCAAAGAATTATAGTCATATTATACACACACAGCTATAGCATAAAATATGCAAAATAATAAACAAAAAAATTAATTCAGTTCATAGCTTCAAATAGTGCTCTCTGATAAGATTATTGAATGAATTTACGGTCTTAGCGACTTGTATATTATGTGGTAGATCATTCCACAACCTTACCGCTTGCGCCGTAAAAGACTTACTATAAAATTCAGTCGTGTGGGCAGGGGCAGGTATTCTCAGTCGTAGATGCAGTGATGGCCTCAAGGTTTTCAAATAACCGTCGGTGAAGAATTAGAAACGGGATTTATTTTTATGTTATATAATGTATTTTATATTTTATTATTTAAGCTATTTATATTTTATTTATATTATTATATTTCATATTACTTTTAGCGCGCCACCTTATAGCAAAACGCTCTTGAATGTATTTTAACCTTAAGGTTGTCTGGAAGAAATTGCTTCTTAACGATAAGGCAGCCTATTGTGTACTAGTTATTATACTCGTAACTTACGACTATAACTTATAAGTTTAATACTAAGTTACTTTGTAAATATACAATAAATAATAATCTATCTATCTAATTCTGGAATGGATGTGTAGAATTTCGAATTTGGATAGAGTTAGATTTGGAATGTGTATATCAGACGTTTGAAAGTAGGGCCAGGAATTGATAAACTAAAAAGTAACAGATAAGTGCGGTATGGTCATATGATATGGTATGAAATGATAGAAATATGAGTGGATTGATATAAAAATAGAAGTACATTAGTAGTTACTTCTTCCTCCTGTCCTTATCCCAAGTTATATGGGGTCGGCACAACATGTAACATGTTGTAGTAGTTGTGTATTAGTTTTTACAACTGGCCGCCTGCCTGACGTTAACCTCTGTTTGGGGAAAAATTTATCATCCTTTTTACATAAATTATTTTTCTCGTTTCACATTGAAAGTAGGACAAGACATTTTTTGTCAATCATCTTATATATCCTCAAGCGACACTTTTATTGGTTTCTTCTTGAGTGAACAACATCCGAGTGTCGGTTTGCGTGTGCAGGGTGGCACTTTTGCGGGTCGCCGACTTTTACGGGGTCCGTGCACAATTCACATTCGACAACTACGTCACGGGGGCTTCTAAGTAGGAAATTCACAGTACCGAGCATCTTCGAATGCTCTTGGTCCTGCATTCCGTTGCACTTGAATGTAGACACGGCAGCTTGTGCACAATGAAAAAGAAGTACTTATGAGTATTATAAAGAAAATTGCACAAAAGATGATATGGCGATAAACTAATTAAAATAACGAGAAATAGAGTGGAAGGGAAAAATATGCTGTGCCGACTCCACTTAATGTGGAATTAGGGAAGGAAAAGAAGCTTATAATACTTTCGTTAAAATACTAATTGTTCGGTCCGAATCCAGCCCCCTCGTTGAGCCTAGGGCTCCGGAAATCTGCACGAGGGGCCTGCCGAACATATGCCGCGATCGCGCGGCGCCGTAATGTAAATTTTCTTAGTAATAATAGAATACAATTAGCCTATTACTCACCACGAATCCGATGACCTCGTCGTATCGTATCTTAGGATACGAGGTTCAGGGTGAGGATGTGGCAGGAAATGTAGGGGACGACGACGTACGGCGTGGCGGCGCAGCCGACACGCGAAACCATCTCCTGATGCGTGAAAACAGCCGCACCACAACTCCACTTACTTCCCAATGGTCCCCAACGAGTTCCAATCTCAAATGCAAACTGGGGAGCCCAATGCAACAATTTTCCCGAGTCCAACCGTACAACTTTTACGAGCCGGGAACCGTCCGTTCGTCCAGCTGCCGCATGGCTTTGACGTAATAGTGTTGTCGTTGCGAAACTTAAAACTATCGATTGGTTTCGAACACTAATTACAATTACGCCAATGAGATTCAACATGAATATTACGAGATGTTCTATTATTTAATTGTTCTAATTATATCAAAGTTAGGTTTAGCAAATACAGATTGTCTTGAACATAAACCATTTAACTAAACGGAGTAGACAGTAAAATCTTGGAGTAAGTTCAAATATGTTGAAGCAGGATTTTATTAATTACTGTCCTTTGCTTATAACTAAAATAAACTCTTATTGTTCAAAAAATATGTTCAAAATGTGTGTATATCGATGACATGAAAAAATAATACTGTGGCAATTCACACTGTGCCAAAAGTGAGCAGCAGAGCTCAGGCATTTTAACTTTCACAAGCCAGAGGTCTTCGAATAAACCTTACATAGATTTTTGATACAAGAGACAGCTCTAAGTTGTCTTAGATCTTTAAATTAGTAAATTTATCAAAAGATTAGCTACATATGTTTGCGTAGTGATGTTCTATGTTTCTAATGTTCTAAATATATCAACATTTACGTAAATGCCAGAATTATTTAGAAATTAATCGCTAGAGACGGATTGTTTAAATTTTCATATCCTTCATGATTAACTGCCATAATATTCATTATCCAAGTAGCAATTTGCAAATTGTCATTAGAATTAATGTTTCAAACGTCACGTCTTATGTTGGTGTTCCTCTAATGAATATTGTATACAGACTAATACGCTTAATCAAACAACTACAAAGCAAACTTTATTCCAAATTGCAATCGACTGAGATTTCGATGAGTTGCTTAAAGGATGGTAATAATATATATTTTCGTAAGAATGTCGACGTAATTATTTTTCGTTGCCATAATCAATATTTTGGACCTACTTAAGGTCACGTGTTTTAATCCTACTATGACACGCCTCGCTAAGTAAATTTTTCTCACCATATATTTGAACATAATTGCTGAGTACCGATGATGAAGGAACATATTGTAAGGACATGGGCTTACCGAAATCATCATACGTAAACTGCGAATCAGCCCTGGAAACTTGGAAAGCATGGCGGGTATACTCTTTTGTGGGCCTTAGTAGGATGATAAAAATAGTTGTTATATAATATATATATTATATAACAACTATTTTTATCATCCTATATATATATATACCTAGTCAGGTCATAAGTATTGTCACACAGTAAAAACTTTTCTTTTAGAATCTTGGCCACAAAAAAGTTTATTGAATTAGAATTTCGAATTGTTCATGAAAATAAAAATGTATAACTTTTAGAATTTTACTCATTTTTAAATATGGAGTGGACGCTTAAAGAAGACCGTGTTGCAGTTATTGCGTTGCATCGTTGCGGTTACGCGCCAATTCAAATTTTTAACATACTGAAAAATTTGAATATTACCAAAAGATTCGTTTATCGTACCATCAAACGATACAATGAAGACTCTAGTGTAGATGACAGGTCAAGAAGTGGTCGCCCTCGGTCTGTTAGGACTCCAGCAGTGATAAAAGCTGTGAAGGCACGAATTCAAAGAAATCCCAAACGTAAGCAGAAACTGTTGGCCCTTCAGATGGGGTTAAGCAGAACCACGGTGAAAAGGGTGTTAAATGAAGACTTGGGCTTCGGGCATATCGAAGAAAAACAGGACATCGTTCGAATGCTCGTCTAATGGACCTGAGACTGAAGAGATGCCGCGCTTTGTTGAAGCGGTACGCGGGAAAAAAATATCGGGAAATTCTTTTTTCGGATGAAAAAATGTTTACCGTAGAAGAGAGCTACAACAAACAAAATGATAAGGTGTACGCACACAGTAGTGAAGAAACGAGCAACCGTATTCCGCGTGTCCAACGAGGTCATTTTCCATCCTGGCTCATGGTATGGTTGGGAGTTTCTTATTGGGGCTTAACAGAGGTACATTTTTGTGAGAAAGGTGTAAAAACGAATGCTGTTGTGTATCAAAATACAGTCCTGACGAACCTTGTGGAACCTGTTTCTCATACCATGTTCAATAACAGGCACTGGGTATTCCAACAAGATTCGGCGCCAGCTCATAGAGCGAAGAGCACACAAGACTGGCTGGCGGCGCGTGAAATCGACTTCATCCGGCACGAAAACTGGCCCTCCTCCAGTCCAGATTTGAATCCGTTAGATTACAAGATATGGCAACACTTGGAGGAAAAGGCGTGCTCAAAGCCTCATCCCAATTTGGAGTCATTCAAGACATCCTTGATTAAGGCAGCCGCCGATATTGACATGGACCTCGTTCGTGCTGCGATAGACAACTGGCCGCGCAGATTGAAGGCTTGTATTCAAAATCACGGAGGTCATTTTGAATAAACTTTAATGTCATAAGAATCTATGTTTTGTTAAGTTCATTTTGGTATATGAATGGTTACATAATTAATAAACTTGTTACAATTATTTTACATTAAACATGTGACAGAATTTATGACCTGACTAGGTATATATATATATATATATATATATATATATATATATATATATATATATATATATATATATATATATATATATATATATATATATATATATAGTTATTAAATTTATAATTTATTATAACAAATTCAACAGCTACTTTAGTGACATCTCCATCTTCGTCCTTGTCATCATCTTCACAAGCTATCACCAGTCCGATGGCGTTATCATCATCAGCCAATAGTGGTGCACAACCTCAAGTAAGTAAATCTCAAAATTTATTTAAAAATAATAAATAAAAATTTCTTTATTGACACATTAGTTCCTTCCAGTGACTTCAACATTATTGTTAAAGTAGATTATAAATTTTTACAATTACCTTCTTATATAAAATTAAATGAGTAAGACACGATCGATATGGTTTGGTTACATAAAGTGAGGACTTAAGCAAATAAAAATTTTATGTACAATTAACATTTTATAATTTTGAAGTGTTCATTAAACAAAGATTTCCTTTAATATTTGATATGATATATACTATATATATAAGGTATATATATATATATATATATATATATATATATATATATATATATATATATATATATATATATATATATATATATATATATATTTATATATGATATGTACCCCATTCATATTATATTATACAAAAGTAAATTACTAATTTGTTTTATTCGCTGACGCTTTGTTTTGACGCTCTTATTTAATATTGTGACTCATTTTGTCTTCTAGTCTAGCGAGCTTTCTGAAAGCTTCAGAAATTGTATTAAACCAAAAGTCAGGGTCTTATAATACAGATCTTTGACCAGAATAACCATCTTTGAGTACAACCTAGGTACTCTTAATCTAGCGCCAGAATGAAGGCGATCACAACTGCTGGAAATTCGGAACTGGGATATCTCCATAGTCGGATGGAACCGTCGCGTCACTGATCAATAACTGTTATTTTATTTTCATAATTTATTAACTACTCAATCTGTTAAGTTTATTTAGTAGCCATCTAGCGTGTAGCGTCGTACCTCAGTACCAAAGAAAGCTTCGTTTGCTGTTTGTAGTGATAACTTCTTACGGAAGGGTAAACCGCTTCGTTACGTAACGCGTTACGGTGCCAGTCTGTCTGGCTTCCCTTTCTTTCATGCATACGGCAGCGGTACGCAGGCTCCTCCTCTCTCAATCTAACCCACAGCGCTAGATCTATTCGAATTGCGACTTTATTACAATGAAATACCGTTGAGTTTTTTTTTTTTTTATAAAGAATCTACATTAGGAAATAATTAATTTAATATAATACTGAAACAGTTTTTGGTTTTATTAATAAATAACTTTTCCTTATATTACCATATACATACATTAAATTACATAAAATTTAAGTAATAACCTAAGCTTTTCTCAAGTTAAACAATTTCAATATTAAATAGTTCAACTTAGATTTGTTTAAGTTATCACTTCTGTCGGGCGTCCCGAGACGCACACGTTTTTTATTTAGCCACAGATATCACTAAGGTGCTGCAGTCCGTGTGGGGGAACTGGAAACTGTGTCCCTTATGCCAGAACTCAACACAAGGTTATAATTGCGACTTAGAGACCAAGGTTGGTTTCCATCCTGGGCTTGGAGCTGGGGTTGTTTTATTACCTTTTATGACAGGCTGCAGGCCGCAGGAATCAGTATTCTTACCTAGCCTCTGCACGGAGAGATACATATAATTGTATAGTAATTATGTTTATAAAAATAATTTAACCTGAAAATGTGTTTTATATTTTAAGGTTTGTATATCCCACGCACTTTGTTACTTTTTGAAGACTCGTACGTAGCTTACCACCCACACCACACGGTCTGTTAAAGACTCGTTTTCAAATGTACAGAAAATATTCGTTTTATCAATAAACGTTTATTTTTGAGATCACCTGTTTTATATCATAGTGCGAGAATAATTATAAAGATAAAAAGATTATATTATTATATTCATTTATTTGGGCACCATGCCATGACTTTGCTGGCAAAGTCGATTTAGTTTTTGCTACCGTTTCGCAATGTGTCAAGGAAGAGACGAAACGGCGAAACAAACTACTAAAAACACGCCTAATCTTAGAATGTTTGAATAACGGGTTACTATAGTTACTAATAGGGTTTTATCCGTGCAGAGTCGGAGAAAGAATACTAACCTCTGCGGTCGGGGTCAGCCTGTCGTAAAAGGTGACAAAACAACTCACCCTCAGTGCGTGGTAGGGCCCCAAGCCCGTCTGGATAGCGACCACTTTTGGTCTTAAGTATGCTGCATAATAACCTTGCGTTGTGTTCCGGACTTAGTGACACAAGTTCCTGTAACCCTATGCGGACAGCAGCGTGTTCGTGGTAGCCCTGGTATCCCAAATATTTATAGACGATGGTAATTACTTACTACTTGAATTAAGTGGGTCATCAGCCTGTCTGCTGTTTGTTCCTCAGCAATAAAAAAACTGCAGGGCATTGTTTTTTCTTAGGTACATTTTACTGCTTATCAGGGTTTCTTCCACGTGGGGCATTCGTGCTATTTGTTTTCTTTTGACATATCTTTGCTTAAGTCACTGTATTTAGTTTAATACTGAGTTTTACACAATATTACAAGTAGTTCTGTCATGAGGGCCTACGAATAATAAATAATAATAACAAATATACTAGGACAATTCACACAACGCCATCTAGGCCCCAACTAAGTAGCACGGCACTTGTGATATGGGTACCAGATAACTAATATACTATATAATTGAAGGGTTGTAATTCTAAAGGGTCTAAGTGCCAAAAAAATAAAATCGATATTATTACAAAAATACGATCTATGTACCAAGCCAAATAATATTCAAATGGATCCAAGTGCCTATCTCTTCTAATTTTTCACTCATACACAGATGAAGTTGTGGCGCGGTCTAAGTACCAATACACTTTCGCACAACCTTTTTTTGTTATATCTCTAAAACATAAAATTGGCACTTAGACCCTTTAGAATTACAACCCTTCAATTATATATCGCATGCTTAATCATAAACTGACCTAACTCAAAAAACCTATTTTTTGGGTAATCGCAAAAAAACGTTTTGTCATTTACTACTTATCCCATATATTGACTTATAACTAAATAACGGTAACTCAGTGTGGGAAAGAGATATCGAAATAAATCTTAGTTTGGCCAATAGAGGGCGTCGATACAATGCTGCCCGTTATATTATCTCACTTTAGACCTAAATCGTTATCGGTCAGTTTATGATTAAGCATGCGATATGTACTTTTTTTCTTGTAAATAAATACATATTATACATAAACACCCAGACGCGAGAAGGGAATCGAACCCGTGACCCCTGCAAGGATACCGAAGTGCGTTAACCACTACACCACAGATGTCGTCAAATGGAACGTGTGAATAACACACAACAAAATAGTGAGGTGTTCAGTTTCCTTTTTATACTTTTTTTTAAATACGCAGGTTCCTAAAGCGTCACCTCAGAGCGCGCTTTTCATTTTGCCGCCGTCCAGTCATGGAAGTTTACAGTCATCTCAAATTATTGCCAAAGGTAAGAGAATTTTCGAATGATTTTCTTTTATTGCTGTAGGATAGCAGACAGGCTGACGGCCTACTTAGAATTTAGCAGGTACCGTCACCTATAGGTGTTTGCAACGCCAGTGGTATCGCGAACACGCTGCTGTCCCATAAGCGTACAGGAACTTGGGTCACTAATGCCGGTACACAACACAAGGTTATTATGGCGGCATACTTAAGACCAAAGGTGGTCGCCATCCAGACGGTCTTGAGGCCCTACCACGTAGCTAGGGTGGGTTGTTTTGTCGCCTTTTAAAACACGCCGACCCCGGCCACAGAGGTTAGTATTCTTTCTCCGCCCCTGCACGGATAAAAATGTTTGCTACGTCAGTGGCATCGCGAACACGCTGCTTTTTCATGATTGACTCTCTCTCTCTCTCTCTGACTCTCATGCTCCAGATAATAAAAACAAGGAGTAAATGATATTGACTTAATTCCGAAAACCTTGTCTTATTTTAGCAAGGTACACCAACTTTCACGCGAGGTACGCGACAGACTTGAGTTTCGAAATTCTTGGTGGGAATCTTACACCCTAAAAATGACTTTGATATTACGCTCGATTACAAATACAGAGAATATTAATTTAATTTTATCTATCTAATTTAATGTATGACTCCTGTAGTCTTATCGCGTGAATACATGGAGATATGAAACCCTGCGTTCATAGAGCGTTTATCTTTTGCTTGACGATAGTCGGAATTAAAGGACTCTGTTATATGTCTGTTACCTTTTTACCGATGACTGTACGAGAAATAAATGTTTCACAAAGACACCGACAAGAGAAAAGAGCAGAAGAAAAATTCTACACCAATACCCAACAGCATTCCTCAGACTCCAAAGTAATAGCCGTAGCTAGACAAGCTCGTCGTACCCCGCGACTTCGGCATTCGAACACTAGTGATTTTAGTGGGTATACCAGTGACTTGCGTCACCTAATCTAGAGAATGTACGGGAGTCTCATACTACCCTGCTGTACGTACTCACGAGGAGAGGGTGTGCTAAGTGCTTTTCCATTCTTCTTCAATCCAATAAAAGAAGGCTCCAAAATAGAAGCTCGTAATAAGAAGAAATTAATAAACTGTGGAATGCATTGCCATTTAAAATCAGAAGTGCCAAATCTCTTACCTCCTTCAACTCACTGGTAAAAGAACACTATCTTCATTTATAACTGATCTTATAATCTTATGTATGTATATGTAATTTTATTTTATTTTTCTCTTATATATTTCCCATTTTATGTAGTTATTATCCCTTTATTTATTCAATTGTATTTTTTTTTATATGATACTGATGCGCACAATGACCGACCTATTCCAGATCAGATTGATTGTTATTAAGACGGTTGTCTGGAAGAAATCACTATTAGTGATAAGACCGCCAATTGTACATTTGTTTAGTTTAAGTCTATGTTCATTTTATTTTATTATTTTCTGTGTACAATAAAGAATATTCTATTCTATTCTAATTCATTTTTTTCTTCTAGGAAATGGTTCTCAGACAGCAGGAACCCATGTTTAGTGATATGATCTGTTTTAAATATAAAATGAAATCAATTCGTTAAAATATAAAATTTATTAAATTTATTATCTGGAAACGTTTGCTCTCAAAGAGACTTCTAAAGTATACAATTATAAAATAAACGTTTTTAGTGGAACAAATTGCGCTATTACTAATAGCCAATGAACTTTTAATAATACTTACCTGTATATTTTATGCCTGTATAAAACAACTTCAGATGGATTATTATTGATTTATTTCTATATAAACATTTCGTCTAAAAATTTGCATCTACCTACACACTAAATATTTTTATTTTCTCAATACACTCGATTGCTTCTAAAAAACTACACTCTTTAAATAATGTTTAATAATATTGTTTTATAATAAAATAACAGTTTAATTGAATGTAATGTTAGTAGTGTAATTTATTTTATTAATGAATGTAATGTTTTTGATAATTGAAAAATGTATTTCATTTTGAAGCTTTAAAGCGTAGATGTCAAAGAAAATAAAGTTTAAGTTTTGAAAGAAACAGTTTTTGTAGACAAATTATATAAGAAATATATTTTAATTATTTTAAGAGTATTTCTAGCTCTTTTTCATTAATATATTTTGAAGTATTTTTGTCTTTCTTCATGATACATATGTATTTATATTATTTTACATAAATATTGCTTTTATTACCCGCAAAAATTCTCAAGAATAAATTTTTCCATTTTTAGTTGAAAAATGGTTTGATTGGATATTTTTGTTTTGCAGATTTTTTAATTTTTTTATAATATTCTTATAATTATACAGCTATTTTTGAGGGTAACATAAAATAATATATTTATCATGTGTTATGAAGACCTTCAACATTTGTTTTCTGAAAATATTATGTCAAAACGTCTGCTGAAGTAATAACATGTCAAAAATGATCAAAACACACATTTTAAATCCGTAAATTGTAGTTTTAAATTTACATTAATTCTTACCAGAAATATCTTCGTCGGGTTTGAACAGAAACAGCGAGGGCTGTACTGTTTGTTTGTTTCCCACATAAAAAAGAAATAATTATTTTATACAAGTATTAAAAATGTACAGTCGTGTTCAAAATTTAATTAACTAACGACTTTGTGATATAAAACTGTGCGCATTATGTCATCGTTGTCAAACCAACATCTGCACTTTTGAGATTTCAACATTTTGATTATTTTGCCACCCAGACTGATATAATTATAAAACCGCTATGTGATTTTAATTATTACATTAATATAAATCACTTTAAAATAAATTGTTTCTTCTAAAAATTTACATTATAATGTAATGTTTATTCCATATCTCAAAGCTTACCTTTACGTTTTTTTACTCTTTACTTGATACGGCCCAAAACCAGTCTGAACAGCGACCACCCTTGGTCTACAAGTATGCCGCCATAATAATTATGTTCCGGCCTAAGTGACCCAGGTTCCTGTACCTCTATGGAACAGCAGCGTGTTCGCGGCGCCCCTAGCGTCGTAAACATCCATAGGCGACGGTAACTGTTTACTATTAACTGTCCATCAGCCAGTCTACTGTACCTTAGCAGTAAAAAAATTGCATAGCAGATATTGGTTTGACAATGACGATGTGTTACAATTGTATTAACTTTTTTGTAAAGAACTTTTTAGTCGTAAAGTTAAGTTATAGCAGTAATATGTCTAATATATTAAACTTCTCTAATTTAAAGCTCATATCTACAAGAAATAATCGACTTAAATGTGAAAATGAGCATATAAGCTAGCTATAAAATTGAGCACATCGCACGCTTAATAATAAACTGACCTAACTCAAAAATCTGTTTTTTGGGAAATCGCAAAAAACGTTTCGTCATTTAGGACTTATCCCATATATTGACTTAGACCTAAATAGCGGTAACTCAGTGTGGGAAAGAGATATCGAAATAAATCTTAGTTTGGCCGATAGAGGGCGTCGATACAATGCTACCCGTTTATAATCTCACTTTAGACCTAAATCGTAATCGGTCAGTTTATTATTAAGCGTGCGACATGTTTTTTTGCTCGTGTTAAATGTGTGTGATTTTTAGTCTTTAATTTCGTTATAGATTATTCTATGTAATGTTTGAAATAGATTTCACTAAGACTGAACTACGTACTTACGCTATTGTAAATAATGTACTCAAATAATTGCCAGTAAATAGTTTTTAATTATAATATTAACGAGTTTGAAATATTTAATTTAACAGATCACTTAATTAATATTTTTATGTAACTGGAAATCAAAAAAATATTATATTTACGCACTATTTGCGATGGTAACATTTCGTGAAACTTCTCTTTCTTGAAAAAAGAGCTACAAATAATAGATGTAGGTAAATTGGGCTTTTATAGGCGAAATATTTTTTTCGAGGTGAAACTCCTTTACGAGTTCTCCTTAAGGTATGATTCCAAACTACGCTGCACGCAGCAGTGCTGCCGCGACACTGCTGCCGCGGCACTACCGGTCCCCATACAATCTATAAGCTTATATGAGAGTACATTCGGAGCTAGGCAGCAATGACGCGGCAGCAATACAGCGGCAGCAATGCAGCTGTAGCAATGCAGCGGCAGCAGTGTCGCGGCAGCACTGCTGCGTGCAGCGTAGTTCAGAATCATACCTTTACGGCGGAGCCGAAATGTATGTGGGATTTTGTGAAACTATCTCCTAGAAAACCCGCTATTCTCCTATCGCCTTACATGGGCCCGATGGACACTTATCTCGCAGATATCCGCCCGTTGTGTCAAGGGCGAATCTCTTCAATGATGTGCACTAGGGGTAAGGATTTTAGCCTCCCGGTGCTTTCTTGTGCCAATCCGGATTGAGAAGGGCAAGCGGAATAGCAGTGCAATAGGCGTCACCAATCAGCGCGATCTCTAGCTTCCTGCATCTACCTTTCTCTGTAACATTGAAATGCTATAAAGCCGTTTTCGCTGCTCCTACTATGTTCTGGAAAATTCCTATAAATATTTAAAATATATCCGGTTTTTTAAGCCTAAGTAAAATAAAAAAAATTACTATACAAAGGCTAATTGTGACTTAGTTTTGCGAAACATAATTTTATAATTTTCTTTTAAATATTAAGTATATCCAAAGCTTTATTGTATTAAGTTGTACTTAATTTAGTTAAGTAATAATGAAAAGTTCGTATTGAAAATGCCATGAATTTTAAAATAAAGTGAGTTTTTGATTATTGGGTTTTTATTTTCGTAATGGTTTTTTCCTAATTCATTTTACTGCTGTAGAACACCAGACAGGCTGACGGCTAACTTAGAAGAAGTTGCCGGCGCCTATTGATGTTTGCGACGCCACAGGTATTGCTAACATGTTGCCAATCACAACCGGAATTACAAAACTGTTCCTACCAAATGTTAAAGCTGCCTATGAGATATTAAGGGAAACCCAACTCATCCCTTTGTGGGTTCAAGCAGTGACTGGGCACGGCTGGTTTTCAGCATATTTATACAAATTGAAATTAAAGGATAGGCCGCACTGCGCCTGTAGTCTGGGAGAGCAATCTTCTTCTTCATCCCAGCGTCAAACCCGGTTGCAACCGAAACTTCCATTTCGGTGCCCGGGGTCCGCTTTCCAACTTTTTCTACTCCACTTCGCACGGTCTTCAACATCCCTGGTAGTGACCCCATTGGCACGCATATTACCCCTCACGACGTCAGACCAGCACTTTTTGGGTCTACCCCTCCTGCAGGGGCCCGGAGGAAGCGGCATGGCCAGACATTTGTTCCCAACGTAGTTAGTCGGTTGCCGTAAAACGTGGCCATACCAGCAAAGGCGACACTCCTGCAGTTTGTCCGCAATGTCACGGACATGAAGGCTGCCACGAATGCGGGAGTTCCTAACACGGTCCTTCCGCGTCACTACACACATCCACGGCAGCATATTCATCTCCGTGACATGCAGGGGCGGATGCATTTATCCGTGCAGGGGCGGAGAAAGAATACTAACCTCTGTGGCCGGGGTCAGCCTGTCGTAAAAGGCGACAAAACAACCCACCCTAGCTACGTGGTAGGGCATTAAGCCCGTCTGGATGGTGACCACCTTTGGTCTTAAGTATGCCGCCATAATAACCTTGTGTTGTGTTCCGGCATTAGTGACCCAAGTTCCTGTACCCTTAAGGGACAGCAGCGTGTTAGCGATGCCACTGGCGTTGCAAACACCTGTAGGCGACCGTAACTGCTAAATTCTAAGCGGGCTGTCAGCCTGTCTGCTGTCCTACACAATAAAAAAAAAAATGCAGTCCCTGCTTGTGCCGCTGCGGCAGCGATGCGTGCCTTGACGTCGCAATCAATGTCACCAGACGCGTGAAATACAGACCCCAGGTATTTCACCTGTTCCGTGCTCTTGACCGTGTAGCCGCTTATGCGTACTGGTGTGCAATCTGTGGAGTTATAGGCCAAGTACTTGGTCTTCGCCACATTGAGCTTCAGACCACCGTTCTCAAGCGACTGCTTCCATGCCTTCACGTGTTGCACCAACCTACCCCTGTCCGCATCGGCCCAGCGCGATATCGTCTACATGCTGGGAGAGCAATCAATACATCATTTAGTTCTAGAATGCTAAATGCACAAGCGTGACAGGTGTGACTTTGAGACCATAACAAAGACCACATTTTCAGAAAACACAATTACTGAACTCATGACAAATAAGTTGTACAGGCCACATTTAGGAGGTTTTTGCATTAAAATGGCAAAACAAGTAATATATAGAAATAAAACTAGATGTTACTCTATGTATAAACAAATAAACAGGAAAAAAGTAGTACCTTAAGGAATTAAGAAATAGGACTATATAAAATAATAGTTTGATTTAAAAAGTCTATGAGGACATACAAATAAACAAACTATAACAATAGATAAGTTTTTTCTTTTTTTATTGCTGTAGGACAGCAGACAGGCCGACGGCATGCTTAGAATTTAGCAGTTACCGTCGCCTATGGGTGTTGGCAACGCCAGTGGAATCGCGAACACGCTGCTGTCCTATAAGGGTAAAGGAACTTGGGTCACTAATGCCAGAACACAACACAAAGTTATTATGGCGGCATCCTTAAGACCGAAGGTGGTCGCCATCTAGGTGGGCTTGGGGCCCTACCACGTAGCTACGGTGGGTTGTTTTGTCGCCTTTTACAACAGACCGACTCCGGCCGTAGAGGTCAGTATTCTTTCTCCGCTCCTGCACGGATAAAGATTTATACTGTCAGTTATCAATATTAATTATATTATGATCAATAGTTTATTTCGCGTAAAAAGAAAGTAGAAAAGATATTTAACTAGTCTTCCAAAAAGTGACATTTCCAAGCTGAAACATATATTTAGAAATAAGAAATAAAACATTAAGTTAAAAAATAATTTGAACAATTTCAAGGATTACCTTCTTTTTATATATGATAAATATGACTGCTGTAAAATAGAAAAAACATTACATCGGTCTAAGTAAAGGTCTAAAATCTTTAAAGAGTATCTTTTAATCTCAAAACTATTAAATGATAGATTTACGTTCGACGTCATTTGAAAGATTGGAGTAACTGTTGAAACCGTATTGAAAGCCGTTCTCGTTATTTACAAATAATTTAGATAGAAAGAAAGAAAGAAAGAAAAGCATTTATTTGGGAACAAAATATACATATGATACATAATATACCTTTAAAAAAGTTCACTATAATAATAATTTTGTCCTAAATTGGACCTAATTCAGCATTAATGCTGGTTTGTAAAACCAGCGCTGGTCTTCCATTAGGCCCTTGGAGTGACGTCACGAACACTCCAAAACCTTCATCAAACCCCCACAAAATAAACAATACTAACAACAAAAAAACATCCATAGCGTTACACAAAAAAAAACTTGTATGAAAAAGGTAAGAAAGTATGTATACATATGAATGAAATTAAATTTCCAAAACACTGCATATGAGGGTAATAATTTTGTTTAAATTTGATTAACACCTTAGATATAATCATTAGAATAACATTTTATCCTCCTAGTATAGGTATGAAAACAAAAAAAAAATTCTATAAAAAATATCTTTTATCAAATAAACACAACTAGTAAAGAAGAATAAATTAAGGCTATCTGAGGATAGCTCCTCAGATATTTTAATAAGGTTACCTTTGAAAAAGTACCTAAACAAAACACTTTGATAAACGCTCGTTTGATCTTCAAAAAAACATAATCAAACGATATTGTCCGATGAATAAAATATGAAGAGCTTTTTTTTCTGATACCTTATCTGTGATACGTTCGGGCGGAAACAATGGCAGCCGGACGTGGTGTCACTTCGAATTGCCTCTTGTGAACTTAGTGGACTGAAGAGCTCTTTTCTATGCCCGCCGTGTGCCAACGAAATGGGCGATATTTTATAAGTTACAATAAGTCAACCGTTGAACGAGTAAGAGGACTTTCGTGAACATAAAATGGTAAATAATGCTATTTTTATATATATAATTCTTATGTGCGTGTGTATGTCACTGAACTCCTAAACAGCTGGACCGATTTTGTTGAAATTTTATGTGTGTGTTCAAGTGGATTCAAGAATGGTTTAGATTCACAATTGGACCCGGTAGGTGGCGCTGTGATTGATTTTTATTTTTCGTATATTAGGACATAACCCCAAAATTTTAAACAGTTCATTTTCTTTTTTGTACATGTATCTTTATATATATTCTGTTCTTCTGTGCGTGTGTATGTAATTGAACTTTTCCTTAATGGTTATACCAAATGCAATATTTTTTGTGTTTGCAGGGATTCGAGATTGGTTTATATTTAAATTCGGTCCAAAACCAATTGTTTTTATTTCTTTATTTATGTGTTAGAACAACGTTCGCGGAGTGAGTGAAAATATAGATATAAATTTAAAAAACTTTTTTTTTTCTCCCACCACCCGTCATCATGTCGTTAGTGATCCTTGGCCCTAATATATAATTACTAATATCTCATCCTTTATCTGTTATCTTTTAATACTTTTCCATCAGTACTGATTCTTGATCAACGGCCCCTTTTTTATACCTCTTATACAGATTTAATGAAAGGACATTCGATCGACAGGCTTTATTTAGCCTGTATTCCTTACATCTTCGTCATCGTATTTTTTTATTATTGTAGTACAACAGACAGGCTGACGGTCCACTTAGAATTTAGCAGTTACCGTCGTCTATGAGTGTTTGCAACGCCAGTAGCATGGTAAACACCCTGTTGTCCCATACTTTCTCTCTCTCTCTCTCTTACCCATTATCTTTAATCCAGCATCTCCCGTCTCGCATCTTGTTCAACCCATTACTTCCCATGCCATGTAGTCCCATGGTATCACATTTGATATTCTATCAAACTGATCTTTCCTTTTCGATCCCGTTTCATCACAATACAGATGGTACTGCTAGTATTCTTTTGAAGTACTCACACAAAGCACGCAAATCATACACAGCAGTTTTAGTGGCCCACAATTCATGCGAGACACTATCCCGAAGTGGTTTTAGACACTTCGTGTAAAGGCGGTATAGACAAAATATAACATAATATAAAAAAAGGTTTTATTTAACGCTACCTCGTACAAGTATCATATCATATCTCGTATCTATCAATATATCATATGTGTAAACATATGATTTATGTTTAAAAATAGAATAGCTACAACCTTTTGATTGAAAAACGTTATTTAAATAATAAATTTTATTTAAATAAATTATTTAAATAAAAATATTTTTTTAAATTCAATTCTTGTACTAGGTGAAACCGTTCATTTATCAAACTAGTGACCAACATGTACAAACATACTAAAACAAACGACAAATCATACATCTATTTTGTCCTGTGTTATGTCAAAGGTATTTACGTAGCCACCAAACCCGCCGTGTTATCAGGAACTAACCATTTTTTCACAACTTCTCACGTATATATACGCACTTATAATCAAGAGAAGTTCAAAAGGCTTAAATTCATTCCTTCCTTGGCGTCGCTGCAGGTTAAACTAACCATAACCCGACCAAGAACCCAAAATATATGTTTCAAAAATTTTCTTTATAAAATTAAGCAAAATCACTCTATTAAATTTTAGGAGAACTGGACACGTTAAAAAAAGACGTTGATAGTTAAAATAAATGAACTAGTGTTTGCGGTACTTTCAAGTGCTGCATGGGACGGCTGCGAGTGCGGAGGTTATAAACAAAAATACTGACCCACGTCACACGCAGGTCCGGCAATCTGCAAAACGCTCGATTTTAAGCCGATTCCACAGATCACGCCAATTTTTATATGGAATTCCATTACATATGGTCCTTAATATGTATTTCTTTTTCCAAGGGACCCAACACAACCCACATTTATGCCTTTGAAGGAGTCAGACATATATTTAATACGCCAGTTATCCCAATCAAATACCAAAATTTCTGACATGGCATTGTATATCTCACCAAACAGTATGTTCCATTTTTTTTAATTTCTCTCTCTCTCTGACACACACAGCCAAATGTTTTCGATTTACACTCACTCCCACGAGTGACTTTTTAAAATATATCATAAAATTACAGATTGTATATGATTAAAATTAATATTGGTAATTAAATGTTGTATACATTGAAAGCATTCCTTTCAATTTAACCTTCTATATTATGGCGCAAATTTAATCAAGCAAAGTCCAGCTGTCCTATAATATGGGGTCAACCACTTATTTTAATCTTATTTCCATTGCTCTGATCTGGCGGGTAAATTAAACATAAACATCGTGCAATATGGCTTAAAGTCAGGGATAACCTTTCTTGGTACTGTTATTAAGTCATTATTATCTTAATTATATTTTTATTTAATCTTGTATCAATAAAGGAAAACAAATAATAGAAAAAATAATCAAAGCATATATATATATATATATATATATATATATATATATATATATATATATATATATATATATATATATATATATATATATATATATATATATATATATATATATATATATGTATATATATGCTTTGATTATTTTTTCTATTATTTGTTTAAATTCAATTTGTTTAAATTCAAACCTTTCACTTTTTAACACACATTCGAGCTCCTGCGAGCGCTACGCACGGACATGTCCACGCTCCGTCCCCTGACGACGCACGCTCGAACGACCTTGTGTCGTGCCGTATATATAATACCGATAAGACGACACAAGGTCGTACGAGCGTGCGTCGTCAGGGGACGGAGCGTGGACATGTCCGTGCGTAGCGCTCGCAGGAGCTCGAATGTGTGTTAAAAAGTGAAAGATGCGCAAAGGAACGTAACGCCTCACTTTTAGTAAACGCTCGATTTTACTTCTCATAAAATTTCCATACCGCGGGCTAAATGTGAAACTCGTTTCTTAAGGAGTAAACTCCAAATAGTATAATAGAAATCAAAAGATAGCTTTATTGCTAAAAGCAATCTCTACCAGGCAACCGTGGGACAGATAAGAGATATCGTCTTGGAAATTAGGTAATTATGCGATAAAAATTAATTGATTTACATTTTAATTTGGTAATATACCTAGTCAGGTCATAAATTCTGTCACATGTTTAATGTAAAATAATTGTAACAAGTTTATTAATTATGTAACCATTCATATACCAAAATGAACTTAACAAAACATAGATTCTTATGACATTAAAGTTTATTCAAAATGACCTCTGTGATTTTGAATACAAGCCTTCAATCTGCGCGGCCAGTTGTCTATCGCAGCACGAACGAGGTCCATGTCAATATCGGCGGCTGCCTTAATCAAGGATGTCTTCAGTGACTCCAAATTGGGATGAGGCTTTGAGCACGCCTTTTCCTCCAAGTGTTGCCATATCTTGTAATCTAACGGATTCAAATCTGGACTGGAGGAGGGCCAGTCTTCGTGCCGGATGAAGTCGATTTCACGCGCCGCCAGCCAGTCTTGTGTGCTCTTCGCTCTATGAGCTGGCGCCGAATCTTGTTGGAATACCCAGTGCCTGTTATTGAACATGGTATGAGAAACAGGTTCCACAAGGTTCGTCAGGACTGTATTTTGATATACAACAGCATTCGTTTTTACACCTTTCTCACAAAAATGTACCTCTGTTAAGCCCCAATAAGAAACTCCCAACCATACCATGAGCGAGGATGGAAAATGACCTCGTTGGACACGCGGAATACGGTTGCTCGCTTCTTCACTACTGTGTGCGTACACCTTATCATTTTGTTTGTTGTAGCTCTCTTCTACGGTAAACATTTTTTCATCCGAAAAAAGAATTTCCCGATATTTTTTTCCCGCGTACCGCTTCAACAAAGCGCGGCATCTCTCCAGTCTCAGGTCCATTAGACGAGCATTCAAACGATGTCCTGTTTTTCTTCGATATGCCCGAAGCCCTAAGTCTTCATTTAACACCCTTTTCACCGTGGTTCTGCTTAACCCCATCTGAAAGGGCCAACAGTTTCTGCTTACGTTTGGGATTTCTTTGAATTCGTGCCTTCACAGCTTTTATCACTGCTGGAGTCCTAACAGACCGAGGGCGACCACTTCTTGACCTGTCATCTACACTAGAGTCTTCATTGTATCGTTTGATGGTACGATAAACGAATCTTTTGGTAATATTCAAATTTTTCAGTATGTTAAAAATTTGAATTGGCGCGTAACCGCAACGATGCAACGCAATAACTGCAACACGGTCTCCTTTAAGCGTCCACTCCATATTTAAAAATGAGTAAAATTCTAAAAGTTATACATTTTTATTTTCATGAACAATTCGAAATTCGAATTCAATAAACTTTTTTGTGGCCAGCATTCTAAAAGAAAAGTTTTTACTGTGTGACAATACTTATGACCTGACTAGGTATATAACTAAAAAAGTAAAAGTTAAATTATAACATTGAATTTTCTGAAATGTAGAGTAAGCTACGTTTCATGAACAAAAGATGTTCAAAATATTCACATGAACCTGCATTTAATATTTTAAATTTATATCATCCTATAGGGTACACTAAATAATTTAGCGTTTCAAGTTATTAATATAATGGTAATGCGCACTTGGAGTTCGGAATACTGGCCCACTGAGATACAGTATTCACCAGTTCAGGGGCCGGTGGGATCTTCTCTAGACCAGTAAGTTATTTGTACATGAACTGTTGTGAAATGTGACTTTTATGTTTAAAATTGTATTTCATGTTTAAATAAATAAATAAAATAAATTAATACCCGACTGACTTTACTCGGGTATGACGACATGATGCGTTGTTACGTCGAAACGTTTGCCGAGTCCCGAGACAGGGTGTTTATACAGGGTGACTTTGACAAACCCGTCCAAATTCACACAGAACAATCTTTAGTAAAAGTTATGAGAAACATGTATTTTAGTTTTGTATCACATAGTACAAAAATGTTGAGTAATCAGCATCACAAATTCATTCAAAGAACTCGCAATTTACGTAATACGGCGCGAGAGTGCAATGACCTCTCCATCTGACCTAGTAAAAGGCCGAGGACGGCGGCATTGAACCGGGCGAGCGAATACGCACTACTCATTTATGCGGGTGCGACAGAGACAGGTAATAACAGGTTAACGACGCTATTTGCACCATATGATTATTCTGTACGATTACAAGCTGATCTACACAGGTACGGCTACAAGCTGATCTACACAGGTGCACCTGGTGGGGAGAATGGGGTTGCCATAGTGCTCTCGGAGGAGTTCCAGAACGACATTTTGGGAGTGAAACGTCATAGCGACCGACTTATGGTCGTTAGGGTGCTTATCGATGGGGTAGTTACCCACTTGATAAGTGCCTATGCGCCACAGGCCGGTTGTGACGACGCCGATAAAATAGCGTTTTGGAATCTACTCGGAGAAGTGCTCCGTGGAATCCCATTATCACAGGGGATCGTTTTGGGGGGTGATCTGAACGGTCATGTGGGTGATGAGTGTGGGGAATTCGAGCGTGTTCACGGTGGATTTGGGTACGGCAGCCGCAACTCAGAAGGGGAGGACATCCTCAATGCGTGTGCGGCGGCCGACCTTGCCATCGTGAACACGTATTTCAAAAAGAGACCCGAGCATCTCGTCACCTACAGGAGCGGGAGGAATGCTACCCAAATCGACTTCCTACTCACTAGGAGACACCACATCAGCAAAGTAGCCAACTGCAAGGTCATACCCGGTGAGTGTCTCACTGCACAACATCGTCTTCTTGTCATGGACCTCTGCGCTAAGCCTAAAGACACGTATACCGAGCGCGTTCAGCGCCGAATCAGGTGGTGGCTGCTTGATGAAGTCACGTCCCAGGAGTTCGCCTTAGCCGTCGGTGACAAGTGCACCGGTGGTATGGGCGAACCAGTTCAGGCTTACTGGGACAAGATTCAGGCGGCTATCCTTGGGTCGGCGAAGGAGGTGCTTGGGGTGTCTAAGGGTGGTCGCAAGTGTGACAAGGAGACATGGTGGTGGAACGACACAGTCCAGAGGGAGACTAGAGCGAAGAAAGCCCTCTTTAAGAAGTGGCAAGCGTCCAGATCTCCTGAAGACCGCGACGCATACCGGGTAGTAAAGCGCGCCACTAAGAGAGCTGTTGCCAGAGCCAGGCGAGACCACTTACAACCACTTTACGATAAGTTGGAATCGTCTGAGGGGCAGAAGCTCATCTATAAGTTGGCGCGCTCCAGGGTCAAAGCGGCACAGGACATTTCCAAGTGCCGCTGTGTAAAAGACCCTGTGGGCAACCTGCTATGCGAGGACCTCGCGGTGAAGGAGAGATGGCGCTCGTATTTCCACGAGCTGCTGAACACGCAGCACAAAGAGGTGCAGCCGCCTGATCTTCCTCCGAATCAAGGACTAGTGCCACTGATAACGCCTGCAGAAGTCCAGAATTGTCTTCGCCGCATGAAGAATCGGAAAGCTGTTGGATCCGATGGAGTCCCCATCGAAGCCTGGAAGGCGATGGGCTCGCGTGGTGTGGGCATTTTAACAGACCTTTTCAACCGGACACTCCTCACCGGTACGATCCCGAGCCAATGGAGACTGAGTATCATTACTCCAGTCTTCAAAGGCAAGGGGTCGGTGCAGGAGTGCGGTAGTTACCGAGGAGTTAAGGTCATGTCCCACACCATGAAGCTCTTCGAAAGGGTTATCGACTCTCGGATTCGACAGGAGTGCACTGTCTCGGATTGTCAATATGGGTTTCGCCCTGGTCACGGGACAATGGACCCTGTTTTTGCCCTAAGGACTGTCGCGGAGAAATACAGGGCGAAGAATACGCCTCTGCATTGCCTTTTTCTCGACTTGCAGAAGGCCTTCGACTGTATTCCTCGCGCGATAATCTGGTGGGCATTGCGGTCCAAAGGGATTCCAGAGGCCTATGTTGACATCATCCGAGACATGTACCGTGACTCCGATTCCGTAGTTCGGACCGCTGTTGGCGACACAAAACCTTTCCCCATCACCGTCGGGGTGCACCAAGGATCCGTCCTTAGTCCGTTTCTGTTTAGCGTGGTATTAGACGTATTGTCAGACAGCATCAGAAACTCACATGAGCAGCCCCCGTGGTTGCTCATGTATGCTGATGATATCGCGCTGGCAGATTCGGACAGGGGTAGGCTGGTGCGACGTGTGAAGGCGTGGAAAGAGTCGCTTGAGAACGGTGGTCTGAAGCTCAATGTGGCGAAGACCGAGTACTTGGCCTGTAACTCCACAGATCCCACACCCGTACGCATAGACGGCAACACGGTCGAGCGCACGGACCTTGTGAAATACCTGGGATCTGTGTTTCATGCATCCGGTGACATCGATTGCGACGTCAAGGCACGCATTGCTGCCGCGTGGGCCAAATGGCGTGAGGTAACTGGTGTCATTTGTGACCCCAAGATGCCGGTAAAGTTGAAGGGACAGGTTTATAAGACCATCATTAGGCCTGTCCTTTTATACGGTTGTGAAGCGTGGCCGGTGTTAGAGCGACACAAGCAAGAACTGCGTGTCACGGAGATGAATATGCTGCGGTGGATGTGTGGAGTGACGCGGAAGGACCGCGTTAGGAACTCCCGCATTCGTGGCAGCCTTCATGTCCGTGACATTGCGGATAAATTGCAGGAGTGTCGGCTCCGATGGTGCGGCCACGTTTTACGGCAACCGGATGCTTACGTGGGAAACAAATGTCTGGCCATGCCGCTTCCGCCGGGCCCCGGCAGGAGGGGTAGACCCAAAAAGTGCTGGCTTGACGTCGTAAAGGTTGATATGCGTGCCAATGGTCTCACTACCAGGGATGCTGAAGAACGTGCGAAGTGGAGAAGAAAAAGTCGGAAAGCGGACCCCGGGCGCCGAAGCGAGAGTTTGGGCTGCAACCGGGATTAATCGCTGAGATGATGATGATGATTATTCTGTACGATTGAATTAATGATCCTATATGAAATATTTTATGGTGAAAATTCAACATACAATTTTTTTTGCAAAAATGGGTTCCTTAAATGATGTTTAGTGCGTAAAAAAAATTTGGAGGGGTTTGTCAAAGTCACCCTGTATAATATGTATTTATTTACAGCAAAATTTCTGAAGCGATTTAGAAGCTGAAAACTAACAAAAATAGTATGGTCATATCATGCATATAGATAAATATTATGTTACTAGGAGAGTGCTAGAAATGGGAGGGGATGAATACAAATGGTACCAAAGAAAAGATGGATGGATTTCGTAAAAGATGATATGGCGAAAAAAGGTGTGAATCTTGAGATGACGAGAGGGGGGGGGACACGTTGTGCCACCCCCCACATAGTTTGAGATAAGTGCAGGAAGAATGTATTTACAGGAAAAGAATATGTAGTATACTTGCTCTCTCGAACCCATAACATAAGAGCTTTTTTTGCTTACCTTGAGCTTTGACTTTTTTTTTATTGCCGAGGAACAGCAGACAGGCTGACGGCCTATTAGTAATAAGCAGTTAGCATCCACAGGGTACAATAACCTGGGTAACTAATGCCGGAACACAATACAAAGTTATTATGCTGGAATACTTTATCCCAAGGGTGGTTGCCATCCCGACGAGCTTGGGGACGTACCACGTAGCTAGGGTTGTTTAGTCGCCTTTTACGACAGGCTGACCCCGGCCACAGGGGTTAGTATTCTTACTCCGTCCTTGCACGGAGACGTAGTGTGAGTTGTCTTAGTCAACATCAGAAGTAGCCCACAGCTGGACAAGCCTCATCATTATGGCATAACACTTGATCCTTTGATTTTATCATCCCTTACCAGCTACCTTTTTAATGTGAGGAGATATCCGGACTAGACGGTCTCCTGCACTACGTTACGCCACGGAGGTCGTCGCAATGTTATATCCTATCCCTGCTTCCCATAAGTGCTGATTATTGGTATCCTCACATCTATATATTAGGTCTTTATATATTGGTATAGCAAAATAAACGCAAAAGATATTCACGAATACTCAGTGTGTATTTAAAATCATATCTTCATAATATAAGGCCTAAAGTTTACCAGCCCTGGTCAAGGTTTCGTCTAGACGTCCAGATATTTATGTTTTAGGTCGGTAGGGAATAAAGATATACTGTCTTCTGAGACCGGCGGTTGTTATTGAGAAACAGGGCTGTAATAACTAAATTAAAGCCTTGCTTTTCGTAGTATTATTAATAATTATAGCACTTATGTATGTGTATGTATGTTATGGATACTACACAACTAACTACATATACACTATTTTTTGGAAATCAATACCTAAACATTTCAAGTTAGATTTTGTCCCGCGTCCCGTCCCGTCCGCGTCCTGGCCGCGAAACAGAAATCGAATCCGTGTTCTATGCAAGTGTTTGTTGTTAAAATAATTAACGATAAATTTAACTTAAGGATAGTGTGTATACAAAAAAAATTAATTTTATTGAAAAAACGTGGGGTACTTTTTAAGATACTTTCAAAATGACTGCTTCTACCAATATCTGTCAATAAAATAATTATAACAATTGACAACAAGCACCCCACACTTTTTTAATTTAAAATTCATTTTTTGTTAATCACACTATCCTTAATTTAAATTTATTGAAAACTAGCCGATTATGGCCGCTCCGCTGGGCGAAACAGAAACAGGCAAAATTTAGTCAAAAATAAATATTTTCGTAAATTTTTTCAGTAAAAAAGTATCCTATGTTACTTCTAATACCTCCAAGAATATGTGTACAAAGTTTCATGATGATCGGTTAAGTAGTTTTCGCATGAAAGCGTAATAAACAAACTTACTTTCACATTTATTATTAATATGATTATTTTTTTCTTTTAATTTTTTACTATTTAGTTTGATTAATTATAAAACCGTGTTTTTTGTAAACTATAATTTATTTTTAACTTTTTTTTTGATTAACTATAATAAAAGCGTGTTAATATAATTTATTTATTCTCAATTCCCAATCGGTATATGTTTTCATTAATTTAACGCCATCTTCCGGCAGTGAAATTCATCAAACACCAGATTGTCAAAATATATCGGCAAAATTTTGAACTTTTTTGATTGTTCAAAGTGGGTAAATCGAGTCCGAAAATTCCATTACATGCAGGTCAAATTAATATAAAGCGTGTAAAAATAGAGAGCAAAAAGCCAACATCATGCGATGTCCCCAGGCGGTCACCCATCTAAGTACTGACTGCGGCAGACGCTACTTAACTTCGGTGAATAGACGTGAATCGGTCCGAAAAGTCATTAATCCTGAGGATCCTGGTACGGATAATGATACAAACTATACAAATTATTGCATTGTCATCGGTCCTTAATAAGTGTGCAATGTTTCAAATTAATCCGTCGTTTTGAAAGTGGTGAAAATTGTATTAAAAATTCCGTTATATAGATACATATATATAAAAGCGTGATAAAAAGAAACGGCGCCCGCTATTGAATATTCTCAAATTCACCAATAACCTAGGTACGTAAAGTTTTCATATAATAGGTTTACTATATGTTGCTATCACTTCTAGCAAAGATGTATCCAAAATCAAAACACAACCTTACAATACATAAATTTAGTATTAATTCAAAGTTATAGTCTTCATAAATAATAATAAAAGTCAATTTTAATTTCGCCATGATTGGTGGCATCGCAATTTCTGCGTGGCATTAATCAAAGCATTGTGCCAGCGACAATGGCGCGACGGCCTCTGTTTGATATACTGTCGCAGATAGAAGACTTGTTAATTAAAATGGTTCCTGAATAATGTAAATGTAACTGTTCGTGTGGTCCTCACCAGACAATATATACTGTGAAAGTTTGACTGTAGCGCCAGTGATTGAGAGGCTGAAAAGGCATGGCCATATAATGCGAAGAAAAGAATGTCATGTAATAAGGAAAGTATTAGAAATGAGAATGTATTGATATAAAAGCAGGGGTAGACTAAAGAAATTATGGATGGAAGAAGGATGGAAGGAGCGAACATGTTGTACCGACCCCACATAATTGGGATAAGCGCAGAAAGATGAAGAGATCTCATAGCACCATGTAGCCCCAACGTAAGCAGCAGAGTTTTTCTGTTCTTATGCCACGGTTTCTTCTTCTACTGTTAGCCGTCATCTTAATATTTTCACCCTTTTTTGCTATATCATCTTTTATTAAGAAATAGTGAGATAAGGAAACGTTGTGGTGTGAAAGAAGATGTAGTGACAAAAATTGAGAAAGGTATGCTGAGATGGTTTGGTCATGTCGAGAGAATGAATGAAGAACGATTGACGAAAAAAGTGCATAAGGCGAGTGTGAATGGATGTGTTGGGAGGGGTAGATCTAGGCGGACGTTTCGAGACCAGATCAGGGACGTCTTGAAAAAAGGCCAGGTCAAGAGTACCCTAAACCGAAGGGCATGTATGAAGAGAATAATGAAAGTGGACGAAGCGAAACAAGTATGTAAGGATCGTAGCAAGTGGAAAGTAGCGGTCTCTGCCTACCCCTACGGGAAAGGGGTGTGATTATATGTATGTATGTATCTTTAAGACAATCCATTCTTTGGTCTACTTCTCTTCCAGTATCCATCGATTCTCATTAAATTCATTTTTATTATCACTATATCCTTCCTTACATTATGACCATACCACTCTAGTCTGTTACTCTTTAGTTTATCAATCACTGGAGCTGTGTTGAAACTTCCTCGAAAAATACATCGCTCCCTTAGTAATGTAAAGGCCTATTTCAAAAACACAAACTTTTGGGAAAACGCGTTTAAAGATTCGGGATTCTTGATATTTTTAATCTATCATTTATAAAATATCGTAATTTAAAGTGCTATAGCCCTGATTTTTTTATGTAGACTATGGTTAACGTACTACATTATTAACAGCTGAAACATTACAAAAAAAAAAATTGATTCAAATACGTACTGGAGCCTTACTAGTTGAGCCTTTCTAGGACGAAGAGGCGCGAGAGGGTGGTGTGAAAGGGACACAGTTACAGTATTCATTAAAAAATTAGCTATTTTCTGTTTTTGCAAAAGCCAAGTGGTAGAACAGTTGATATTGAGCCCATTTTGCTCGTCTCGATGGCGACCACCTTTGGTCTTAAGTATGCCGCCATAATAACCTTGTGTTGTATTTCGGCATTAGTGACCCAAGTTCCTGTACCCTTATGGGACAGCAGCGTGTTCGCGATGCCACTGGCGTTGCAAACACCTATAGGCGACGGTAACTGCTAAATTCTAAGCGGGCTGTCAGCCTGTCTGCTGTTCTACGCAATAAAAAAAATATATAACGCAAAATGTCAAAACCTCAAAATTTCGAGTTGTGCCCATATTACTAAGGGAGCGACATACACGTAAACATTGGAATCGATTGAGCCCCGCATATGTACCAACGTGCGAAAACTGTTACGACACCGTCAAAATATGGATATTGTTTTTATTGCTGAGGAACAACAGACAGGCTGATGGTCCACATAACTGTAAGCAGCTACCGTCGCCTATGGATGTTTCGAAACTACCGCGAACACGCTGCTGTCCCATACCCCATATGTCCCCCCGTATACTGGAAACTGAGTCACTAATGCTGAAACAAAACAAGGTTATTATGGCGGCATATTTATAGACCAAAGGTACACGTATATACCACGTAGCTAGTTTTGTCGTCTTTTAGGCGACAGGCCGACTCCCTCCACAGGGGTAGTATTCTTACTCCCTTTGCACGGAGAAAAATGCAACCATTTTCTTACAAAGCTGCTACAGTTAGCCGGTCGGAAGTCGGTTACAGAAAGCAAAGATTTGAAAAATAAGACCACAAAACAGAAATTGCTGGGGAGTTTGTTTCGTTGTTTCTTCTCCAATACAAAATGCTGTTTGTATTGAACGTAGATAACTTCTTTTTTTTTATTGCTATAGGACAGCAGACAGGCTGACGGAATTTAGCAGTTACCGTCGCCTGTGGGTGTTTGATCACGCTGCTGTCGTATAAGGGTACAGGAACTTGGGTCATTGATGCCGGAACACAACACAAGGTCAATGTCAGCATACTTAAGACCAAAGGTGGCCGTCATCCAGACGGACTTGGGGCCCTACCACGTAGCTAGGGTGGGTTGTTTTGTCGACTTTTACGTCAGGCCGACTCCGGCCGCAGAGGTTAGTATTCTTTCGCCGCCTCTGCACGGATATACTTCTTGACATTAATTAAATGATTTGTGAGATTCTATATTGAATTACATGACTTTTATTTAATTTGTTAACGTTTGGATTCTCCGTTAAAGGTCCAAAGACAATTCTTCTACTTTCTTGGTTAAGAAAAAGTCAACAAGAGGCATCGACGCAAAGATGGCACTAAAATTTATCTTATTCTTTAATTGCCATGCAATATCATCATCATCTAAGCGTAGTATCCCGGTTGCAACCTAAACTTCCGTTTCGGTGCCCGGGGTCCGCTTTCCGACTCTTTCTACTCCACTTCGCACGGTCTTCAGCATCCCTGGTAGTGAGCTCATTGGCACGCAGCCAATGACGACGTCTAGCCAGCACTTTTTGGGTCTACCCCTTCTGCCGGGGCCCGGCGAAGGCGGCATGGCCGGACATTTGTTTCCCACGTAATCATCCGGTTGCCGTAAAACGTGGCCGTACCAACGGAGCCGACACTCCTGCAATTTATTCGCAATGTCACGGACATGAAGACTGCCGCGAATGCGGGAGTTCCTAACGCGGTCCTTCCGCGTCACTCCACACATCCACCGTAGCATATTAATCTCCGTAACACGCAGTCCCTGCTTGTGCCGCTCTAGTACCGGCCACGCTTCACAGCCGTATAAAAGGACAAGCCTAATGATGGTCTTATAGACCTGTCCCTTCAACTTTACCAGTCATTTGGCCCACGCGGCAACAATGCGTGCCTTGACGTCGCAATCGATGTCACCAGACGCATGAAATAATTGCCATGCAATATGTAACGACATAAATAAATTTTAATATATCGATCGAGTACAAATGACACGCCATCATAAAATGTATAAACAAAAGGAAAATTACACGACACGTCGCATAATTTGCTATTAAACAAGCTAATTGCCTGCGACAGGCTCAGAGGAAATTCACCAGAGTGACTTTCCTTGTAACACGTTGCGTGTTTTGAGTTGGTATATTATTAAAAGTAGATTCGGCCATCTTGAAAGCGCTTTAACCTTTCGCGTTGTATCAAAACTTTAAATTTAGATTGCATTTAAATGACTAGTTTTTAATCTTATATAGAAAATTCTCGTGTCACAGTGTTCGTTCCCGTACTCCTCCGAAACGGCTTGACAGATTCTCATGAAATTTTGTGAGCATATTGAGTAGGTCTGAGAATCGGCCAACATCTATTTTTCATACCCCTTAGTGATAAGGTCACTATTCCACGCGGACGGAGTCGCGGGCACAGCTAGTCTTATATATAAAATTCTCGTGTCACAATGTTCGTTCCCGTACTCCTCCGAAACGGCTTGACCGATTCTCATGAAATTTTGTGAGCATATTGAGTAGGTCTGAGAATCGGCCAACATGTATTTTTCATACCCCTTAGTGATAAGGTCACTATTCCACGCGGACGGAGTCGCGGGCACAGCTAGTAACTGTATAAAATATTGAGATGTTGATTGTGTAAAAGATAATAAGGAGAAAAACGCTGTAAAAGTCGAAATGATAGTAATAGATTGTAAGAAGAAACATCATATTTAGAACAGTTTTATCCACTTAATTTTTTTTATGGTTGTAGAATAGCAAACAGGCTGACGGTCCGCTTATAATTTAGCAGTTACTGTCGCCTATGGGTGTTTGCAACGCCAGTGGCATCGCGAACACGCTGCTGTCCCATAAGGGTACAGGAACTCGGGTCACTAATGCCGGAACACAACGCAAGGTATGACGGCATATTTACGACCAAAGATGGTCGCCATCCAGACGAGATTAAGGCCCTACCACGTAGCTAGGGTGGGTTGTTTTGTCGCCTTTTATGACAGGCCGACCACGGCCACAGAGGTTAGTATTCTTTCTGCGCCCCGGCACGGATATAAATTAATGTGCATTTTATATTTATTTCATACCTTTTGTTCGGTGTCGGGAATGGAATTTCAACAACACAAATGCATAACCCCTTACCTCGGGCTTCGTGCTGCTGGGGCTCTTTGATTATGGCTGTAGGAGGCTGGCACGAACTACTTTCGATTGCGCTAGTTAATTTCTTGATATATTGAAATAGAACAACGGAAATCGACGAGACGCGTGCGTAGCGTATATTTTGAATGAACGAATCGAGAGATGGCAGCGTCGTCGTAGAATAGGGGTGGCAATGCATTGGCTTGCCACCCCTACGATGATATATATACACCCTAGATACGATTAACTCGATACTAGGAAATATTCGCGGTAAATTGATTGTGTTAAATACGTTACACATATTATATCGTATATTACATATATTGTGGCATACATTACCACGTACTGACGGTGAAGAAAAAAATCACGAGGAAACCTGCATACCAATATCATATATTGTTCGTTGTCTTTAGAGGGTGACCTTCTTCTTATTCGTGCACTCTTGACAGAGTCATGCGTCTTTCACTTGCACAACCAGCCGTTCCATCGAGTCCTCGTTACGGGTGATGTGCCCGAGAGGGTGACCAGAGACCAGCGAATAAACGTTGTAGGTTACATTCAAGAAATGGGAAGGTGGTGATGCATCTTTTCAATTTATTTTGACCTTTTTTGGATCCGCTGTATTATCTTTTCACAGGACTGCACTTTCCAAAACACTGCACTCTTTTTTATTTCAATGCCTTGTCTTGATATTTTCCGTATAGATACTAGAAAATGGATGGAATACATGATGACCATGACCTTCAACCTTGAAATGAAGTTAAAATGATGATTTTGTTTGTGACGAAGTAAAATATGTCATATGCACGCTTAATATCAAATAAAATACATAAAGGAAGCTTTTGTAACGAGTTTAGCGTCTCCGTCTTTATGTTGTACGTGACCTAATGCGAGGCGAGTGCAAATCTATACTAATATTATAAATTCGTAAGTAACCCTGTCTGTCTGTTACGTTTTCACGCCGAAACCGCTGAACCAATTTGATTAATTTTGGTATAGACATAGATGAAACTTAAAGGAAATGAAATAGTGGTGAAGTAATTAAATTTATAAATTATATGACAGAACAACCGTGTCAGTTAGTATTAAATAAAGTATATGAGGGTAATTCTTGTAACAAGGTTTTATTTGGCGTCTTCAACTTATGTCGTGACTTATTGCAAGGTGAGGGCAAAAAGTACGAGGTTTGTTTATCCTCTTCTTCCTGTCCTTGTCCCAGCTATGGGGGGTCGGCACAACATGTCCTCTTCTTCCATTCTCCTCTATTAGTTATTTGTCGCTCTTTGGACGGGGTGGATATAAAGCCTTTAAAGACATATTTCAGTACAATAAAGAATGCATCTCGATACAACAAAAGAATGTAAAAATGCACTTTGTACTAAATGGGGCATAAAAACAGCAATATGGACCAATGTTATCATAAAATATAGAAAGTTTACAAATTACAGTTATGTATGTTTTTCAGATTTTATACCTACGCCAGGCAAAAAAGTATACGATTTTGTATCTGTGTAGGAATATAGATCTATGTCAGGTTCTCTATGAAACATGGTAAATGCGTTTATAACATATACCATATTAAAAGGTTTGACGTGTTCTCACAACAAGATGTCAAATTGAAAGCATAGTCGTGTATGTTGATGAGTACTATTTTTTTTTTGATAGACTATTAGTTGCGGCCAGCTCGTTTCAATAAATTTACAAAGGTGAAATCATTATTTTATATTTCAAGTCAGATGACAGTTGCTTCTATATAAACATCTTAAGCCGCATCTATTGCATTCATGTCATGCCAAAAAGACACTTTGAAGTTTTGTCGTTAATTTCTCTTGAGTATCATCAATAGAAGATATAGTTAGAATTATTAGACATAATGTATGGCTCAGAATGGTCAGCATCAGTGTCAAACATCGATCACGTAATTTTAAACAAAAGAAAGAATTAAAATAAGAAAATAATTATAAATTGCAGTTAAATTATCTCTTCACAATTAATTCCACACAAACTAAATCACTGCACTTAAATGATTACGCCGGATTTCGAGGATTAGTCGCAAACGTGGTGCGTCGGCAATTCTCACTTCAAAAAGTGATTGTCCATGGCTCGCTTCCAACAAACGACTCTCGGTGAGAGTGACAGTTTGTCATCTGACGTTTTTTTTTTTTTTTTTTTTAATAAAGATAGGCGTACGTTTGACCGCAATCTCACCTGATGGTAAGCGACGATGCGGTCGACGGTGTAGCACGCTTGCCTATAAGAAACCTGTTCACTCTCCTCTTTAAGACCATAAATTATAATGTTCGAGAAACACAGACGCCGGCAAAGAATTCCACTCTTTGGCGGTTCGCATGATGAATGTGGAAGCAAAACGCTTTGTGCGGATAGGGGGCAAGTCGACCATAAATGGGTGGCGCATTGCCGTACGTCTGGTTGGAAATGAACGTATGACGTTAACAGCGAATTTTATTTAAGATGGCGCCATCAAATATATACAAAAAATAATTAGATAAATATACAAGGTAAAGTTTGCATATTTGTCTCCGAGGCGCAATGGTTTTAAAGTGTCGTAACATCTGTGGGGATAAGAGACCCGACTCATATCATATTTTTGTTTAGTATGTATTTATTTACAATAGAAAAATAAAAATAGAATATTAGTTGTCCAATACTAATCATTCGAGCACTCTGTTTCTTACTTTGGGATTCAATGGCGTTGTTTAATTGTCAAAAATTATATTTTTTCAGTACAACATGTTGTATACTGGCCAATACAGAGACAGTAATTGCATTAATGTAATATAGAAGGTGTACCAGGTGTATATACTCATATGAAATTAATTTCTGTACTTGAGTGTTTTGTGCAGCTATTGCTTTAGTAACGTCCGTTTCTATTGTATGATCGCAACATAGAGTTAAGTATCGTATAAAAAATATATCATAAAGGATACGTCGGCCTTTAAACACTAAGATGTATTGATTATGATTATAGCTGTGGTATTTACACTTGAATTTTCTAGCCTTATGTGCATATTATAAGATAATTACCATGTACCTGTACATGATGAAGGAAAATATCGCGAAATCACTGGTATTTATGACGGCCTTAAACAAGCGTGGTGGATATACTATTCCGTGCCTCAAGGAGCCTGAGCCCAGCTCTGGGATGCTATGGGCTGTTATTTTTTTGCTTAAAGCCATGTAAGGCCATTCTTAGACAAGAATAGGTTATTTTTATCTTATGCACAAAAAACGTAAATAAATAAATGTATTTTATTTGCAATAAAACAATATTAACGATTTTTTAGTCAACTCTTTTAAATTCGTAGCTCTATAGCACATTCAATGGATTTTAGTAAACTCGTTTCACAGCTGGTTATGAGTGGAGAAGATGTTTCCATAACCAGCTGTAAATTGAATGGGTACTGCCCATTACAAAATATTACAAGTAATACTATATTATACAAACAAGGCGTTTTATACCTTCGAAATTATGAGGGTATTTTATTTAGTTTATATATGTATATTTATTTATATATATTATACTTCTTTTTATTAGCCGTTGTTTTAAATTTGATGACGTTTTGTATACTTTTGAATTAGAACTTTGATTGTTTCAAAAACACAACACTATGAGTTCAATGCTTATAATAATAACTAGCTGACCAGGCAAACGTTGTTCTGCCATATAAATAATAAAATGTCAAAAAATAAAAAAAAAATTTTGGGGGTGGGTCACCCCTAACATTTAGGGGGATGAAAAATAGATGTTGGCCGATTCTCATAGATACCGGATAAGCACAAAAAATTTCATCAAAATCGGTCAAGCCGTTTCGGAGGAGTATGGCAACGAAAACTGTGACACGAGAATTTTATATATTAGATTTAGAACTTCTCACTGCTTAGCTCCAGCATCCCCCTACAGAAAAAGTACAGTATACCTCAAAGCAGATTACAGTTAGCTTTCTAGTTTTTTTTTATAACATATTGTCTCGTAGGCGGTTTTTTTTTTTATTATTGCGGAACAGTGGACAGGCTCATAGTCTACTTAATAATATTTAGTTACAGTCGTTTATAGATGTGTGGCGTTTAATAACGCACCTCTTTTTATGATGCGAGATCCAGAAGGCACGACATTTTGGCATAGAGATAATTTGTGACAAGAATAAAAACAAAAAGCAACAACGCCAATTGTCAGTAAAAGATATTACCTCAAACCACCAATTCTAAAATATTATTGGTTTATCAGAGGCTTTGTTTGTGTAGCGTTCAGTCATATATTTCTATAAATAAGTGTTATAATTCTTGTAATTATTTGAGTTATCAAATATACGAACTGCTGTAAATTGCAACGTGTTGTATATATATGGTAACAGTTTATTTGGAGTGAAAAGGGTATTTCTCCTGTAAATTAGCAGGGACTCTATCCAGAGCCCCTCAGATGTTTGCGACGCCAGAGACACTGCTGGCATGATATCACATAGGAGAACTGGAACCTGGGTAACTTATGAAATGGAATACAATACAAGGTTTTTATGGTGGCATCTTCAAAGACCAGGGGTGGTTGTCATCTAGGTGGGCCCAGGCCCAAAGCCTTACCACTCAACCTAGGTCTTGGGTGGCTTCGTTGCCTTTTATGTCACTAAAGGCAACCGCTGCACAGGAAATCCTGCTGACAAAACAATCCACCCTAGCTACGTGGTAGGGCCTCAAGCCCGTCTGGATAGCGACCACCTTTGGTCTTAAGTATGCCGCCATGTGTTCCGGCGCATTAGTGACCCAAATTCCTGTACCCTTATGGGACAGCAGCGTATTCGTGATGCCGCTGGCGTTGCAAACACCCATAAGCGATGGTAACTGCTAAATTCTAAGCGGGCCGTCAGCCTGTTTGCTGTCCTACAACAATAAAAAAAAGGAAAAATGCATGACATTAATGTTAAAAAACCCATAGTGGGCTAGACAAATCATCTAAAAAATATAAGGCATTATGGAAATCGAACCTGTTGTTGAGTCTGTGTGATATTATTAATAATAATAGCTCATAACGTCCCACAGCAGCACTTGGACCTCCATCGAGAGGGACACCACGCTTGTCCAAGATGGATTAGCGGGTTACACATACCGGTAATGTCGGTATGCATGCTCGATAGAACAACTTACATTTTGCTTAAGCAGGAGCCTTGATAGGAGGATAGACCCAAAAAGTGCTGGTTTGATGTTGTTAAGGGATATGCGTGGCAATGAACTTGCTTGCCGAAGATCGTGTGAAGTGGAAAAGAAAAGTTGGAAAGCGAACTCCGGGCACCCAAGGGAAGGGTTACAACCAGGATTTAACGCTGGGATGATGATAACAATATATAGCTTAAACAAAAACGTATTGATAATACTCAACTTCCTAATTACATTTCCTATTGAATACAATTGATTCAGTATAAACGGAACCGGATGTAGTCCAACGCAAATTTGTAAAACGGAAGCTCTGTTTGCCACCACTTCCGGTCGTTAGTACAGTCAGCAAATAATTCTGATTAATTGAGGAATTAACAGCAATTGGGAAGTACTGATTGGAAATGGGTTTCGATTTTTCAAACAACTTGTTAATTTCAGTAGGAATGGAGGCAAATACGCGCACCAGTTCTTGAGACAGAACTTGACTGTGGAATCTAATCTTCAAAGAAAGATACTCCTAATGTGGACTGTTATGGTCGTGTCAGTGGATTTTATCACTATGGAGTAAAAAAATATTTGTATGATGCAAATAGTTTTTTCTGATTTGAATGTAATTTATTTTAATAAATTGAGACATTCCACACTGGGTCATCTATTTTTTTATTGCTGTAGGACAGCAATCAGGCTGACGGCCCGCTTAGAATTTAGCAGTTACCGTCGCCTATCGGTATTTGCAATGCCAGTGTCATCGCGAACACGCTGCTGTCCCATAAGAGTACAGGAAATTGGGTCACTAATGCCGGAACACAACACAAAGTTATTATGGCGGCATACTTAAGACCAAAGGTGGTTGCCATCCAGACGGGCTTGAGGCCCTACCATGTAGATAGGGTGGATTGATTAGTATGTATTAGGTGAGAAAGTTGCCTAAAAAGTACAGAGGCGGAGAGAGAATACTGGCCTCTGCCGGGATCAGCCTATCGTAAAAGGTGACAAAACAATCCACCCTGGCTACGTGGTAGGCTCCAAGCCCGTCTGGATAGCGATAACCTTATGGGACAGCGGCGTGTTTACGATGCCACTGGCGTTGCAAATATCCATAGGCGACGATAACTGCTAAATTCTAAGCGGTCCGTCAGCCTGTCTGCTATCCTAGAGCAATAAAAAAATACCACCGTGGGATTTGAAACCGGGATCTCGGGATTAATCTTCGAGCGTAATACAAATTTCAATTTAAATTGAAATTTGTATTACGCTCGAAGATCAAGTATAAGTAATACTTAAAAGAAATAAAGAAAGGAAAATATTTTTGATGAATTTCACGTAGATTTAATTTCAATTCACTTAGTTTTCACTTAATTGATTTAATTTAGTCAAAATTTATCAAACAGGCGTTATATAAAATTACAAGGTATTCGGAAACACAATATTTACATGTTGTTTAAATTGATTCTAATTATATTATTTTTGAAGATGGCAATTTCTAATCACGCATTAAAGAAATCTTTAAAAAATACCCTCATAAAAGTATAATTGAATCTGTAGACAAATTATACTAGTACTAGTGACCTCTTGCGGAAAAGTCCCGAGAGGCCATTCAATTATTTTTTACGATCAGGTGGGATAAACGAGGACTGGAAACGTGATAACTGCAGAGTATTGGCTTTTTAAAATTATATAGATATGCTACGTTTATTACCTATATATGTTGAAAGTAATAAATTCTTTAACTACCTTCCATGGTGATTTTTTTAATTGCTGAGAAACAGTAGACAGGCTGACGGCCGACTAAAAGTAAGCTGTTACCGTTGCCTATGGATGTTTGCGACGCTAGGGGCACCACGAACACGCTGCTATCCCATAGGGGTACAGGAACCTGGGTAACTAATGCCGGAATACAACTCAAGGTTATTATAGCGGTATATTTAGAGATCAGTAGTGATTGCCAACCAGACGGGCTGGAGGACCTACCTTGCAAAATTAATTCTGATAAAATACAGAAATAGATAAGTGATTATTAGAAAGCATGCGGACCACTTAAAAGAAGAATGTTGAACCTGAAGGTTGAGTACAAGAAAGATGGGTACAAGGAGTAGATCGTAATGGCTATGGATATAAATAATGCATGATATGAGGATTTTTAAAGTGACAGATGATATTTTTTTGCTTTGGAACATTGCTCTTGAGAAGCCAGGTGACGCTAACACGCTGTCATCCAAAACACAACATAAGCTTATTATGGCGGCATATCGAGAGACCAGAGGTGGTGTTACTATTCCGACTGGCTTGGAGTCCTAGGCTAGGATTGTTTTTGCCTTTACAACAAACCGCCCCTGACCACAGGGGTAGTTTTACTCCACCGCTACACGGATATAACGATGGAGCTTAATGAGTGAGAGAATGAAAATGAATGAAAATGAATGAGTGAGAACAAAATTTAAAGTTCTTAGATGAACATCTATAAAACTGTTTAGAGGCGATGCGATTATCGATTGTAGATTTTCTACTCTGCACAGAATCATTTTTAGCAGTGGATAAAAATGAAATGAAACATTCATTAAAACAAAGTATACAGGAAGATTCAGGCATTCTAAACTATGTCTTCTCGTTGCTTGTAATGCTTTTATATTCTCTTTTATATATTTTAGTGTCTACCTATTTTTAATCGTTTGAGACGTAGGAAATTTCTAGTGAGGCTAACGTTTATTGCAAATATAAATTTTTAACATCAAAAGTGCCAGTCAATGCTGAAAAATATTCCTCAATAATTTTGCTAATGCTCTAATCTTTTGTTAGGACACGGTGGATATTTTGATTGTTATATAATTTGTAATCTTATTTCATTATTTTTGTGACTGAAAGATAGTAAAAGAATGGTATTTATTATTCTTTTAAAATTTTGAGGTTGGTGGAGGGGGAGAGAAGTTAGAGAGCAATCAACCCATTAAAAAACTTAAGCTTCATTTTGTATTACGATAATATTCAACAGTGAATCTTAGGTTCCAACATATTTAAATTGTCACACTAAATTCTAAAACACTGTGGTCCATCTACTAAAACTTTGATCGTAAATTAAGCTATGTCCGAATCGTAAATTGCATCGTAAAATCCCGAAAGGACCCGAATTGCTCTCCAAACTACTATTAGCTGAAATGCAAAACCCATTTGAATTTTTAAATACCGAATACATTATTCAATGGATCTAGAATACTTGTTTGCGACTAAAACCCTAATATATCTATAACATCCAAATGGTCAACGTCGCACCAAAATGCACCACACAAAAACAAACACCACACACAAACACCACACAAAATGCACCGCATCAAAATAAGCGGAAACATGAACCAGCATATCAATTATTTTACAGTCGCAACTGAGCTCAACACTTTACCCTTAAACCAATTATAAGATTTGTGAAAGATATCGAGATCTTCGAAATTAGAGTTAAGACGATTGTAAGTATTGCACATTCTTGCAGCTGAGGCCAAAGTTGGTTTTAACCGGGGGGATGTAAAAGATTTTCGTTATAGCATGTCGTGGAATCAGACGAGGCACGTTTATTTTTATGTTTTGGACAAGATTTGTACACTTTATGTTATTGTTGAGAAGCTTATGCAAAAAACAAACATCAAACATCATGCGGCGATTGCGAAGCGTCTGTATTCTAAACTGTATATATGTATGTGGTCTTGGTGGATTTCACAAAGTAAACAAGTTTTGTGAGAGTTGCAGCGGACGTGTGCGTTTAATTCTGTACTTCAGAATCTACCTAGTCAGGTCATAAATTCTGTCACATGTTTAATGTAAAATAATTGTAACAAGTTTAATCATTATGTAACCATTCATATACCAAAATGAACTTAACAAAACATAGATTCTTATGACATTAAAGTTTATTCAAAATGACCTCCGTGATTTTGAATAGAAGCCTTCAATCTGCGCGGCCAGTTGTCTATCGCAGCACGAACGAGGTCCATGTCAATATCGGCGGCTGCCTTAATCAAGGATGTCTTGAGTGACTCCAAATTGGGATGAGGCTTTGAGCACGCCTTTTTCTCCAAGTGTTGCCATATCTTGTAATCTAACGGATTCAAATCTGGACTGGAGGAGGGCCAGTCTTCGTGCCGGATGAAGTCGATTTCACGCGCCGCCAGCCAGTCTTGTGTGCTCTTCGCTCTATGAGCTGGCGCCGAATCTTGTTGGAATACCCAGTGCCTGTTATTGAACATGGTATGAGAAACAGGTTCCACAAGGTTCGTCAGGACTGTATTTTGATACACAACAGCATTCGTTTTTACACCTTTCTCACAAAAATGTACCTCTGTTAAGTCCCAATAAGAAACTCCCAACCATACCATGAGCGAGGATGGAAAATGACCTCGTTGGACACGCGGAATACGGTTGCTCGCTTCTTCACTACTGTGTGCGTACACCTTATCATTTTGTTTGTTGTAGCTCTCTTCTACGGTAAACATTTTTTCATCCGAAAAAAGAATTTCCCGATATTTTTTTCCCGCGTACCGCTTCAACAAAGCGCGGCATCTCTTCAGTCTCAGGTCCATTAGACGAGCATTCAAACGATGTCCTGTTTTTCTTCGCTATGCCCGAAGCCCTAAGTCTTCATTTAACACCCTTTTCACCGTGGTCCTGCTTAACCCCATCTGAAGGGCCAACAGTTTCTGGTTACGTTTGGGATTTCTTTGAATTCGTGCCTTCACAGCTTTTATCACTGCTGGAGTCCTAACAGACCGAGGGCGACCACTTCTTGACCTGTCATCTACACTAGAGTCTTCATTGTATCGTTTGATGGTACGATAAAACGAATCTTTTGGTAATATTCAAATTTTTCAGTATGTTAAAAATTTGAATTGGCGCGTAACCGCAACGATGCAACGCAATAACTGCAACACGGTCTTCTTTAAGCATCCACTCCATATTTAAAAATGAGTAAAATTCTAAAAGTTATACATTTTTATTTTCATGAACAATTCGAAATTCTAATTCAATAAACTTTTTTGTGGCCAGCATTCTAAAAGAAAAGTTTTTACTGTGTGACAATACTTATGACCTGACTAGGTATTTAAATACTACACTATATATTAAAATTAAATTAAACTTAGGAGAGCGTGCGTCGTATCGCTCATCGTCGTCGTCCGTTCGTCGTCCTCTCTCTCTGCCAACTTCATTCATATGTCATCCCTTTCACTCTATGGCTTCATCATCTTACATCCAAAGTCATGTGTTCAACAAATATCATTTCCACATGTATATGTAATAGAAATGCAACGTATAGTGGTGCGTTGTGTGTGCGGTGACAGCTAAACGTAGCCTTCATTGATTCCAATCCATCCAAAGGTTGCATGGAAGAAATCGCTTCTAGCGATAAGGCCGCTAATTGTGTGAATCCTTGCTATTAGTTTCGCTCCTGTGCAGTATATATTTTTTTTTGTTTATTGTACAATAAAGAATATTTATTATTATTATTAGAAAATTTTGAGTTTCGTGTATTAATATAAAATAATAAGTTCAGTAGGTATAAGAGTTAATCGAATTAAATAGAAACTATTAATTAAACTTGAGTTACCCAATATAATAAGAGGAAAGACAAAGCTCAAAGATAAGATCTTTAATGCCCTTATCAAAGAGGTTGTCATTTTTCATTTTCCTTCTCGCGCCAGACAAATGACCTTTGGAAAGTTTGATCGCTTTTACCGTCAAACTTTTACGATTGCATTTTATTTCATGACAGTTCCTTAAGGTCTTAATTAATCAAATAATCTAGATCTTCTTTTTTTGTCAATTTCACGACCTTCGGCTCAGATGCACGCTGCAGTATTGACAGCGCATTTAGTCATTGAAACTTCGTTCTCTTGATTTTCAAGGACGACATAATCACTTAACTTTTTCAGTTAGACTTGCTTAATAAAAAAAAATCTCTCAAAAAACTCGTGCACGGTACCGCCCACAGCGGTTTGATCTGGTCGGTTCATCGCATAGGCAACCTTCCGCGCGGTGACTTCCACCTTCCCTTGAACGACTAGGCGCTCTATGGACTGGTTGTCACGTCTCGTAACGTGTCCGAAAAAGCTGAGTATGCGAGACTGTAGTATAGAAGATAGACGCTGCTTGATGCAGAGTTCTTGACGTAGCCCGTTTTTGACGTATGACGTAACACTTGTGCAAAATTTGGTCCACGATACACCAAGGATTCTTCTCCAGCACCACATCTACCTCTCTACTTGAGGGAAGCATAGTAGCAGTATTTGTTGACGTCTTGAATATATGTATGTATGTGTTTTATTATTTTTTTTTTCTTCTCAATCAATGCTATTTATATTTCACAAGATTAATCGTATAGTATTTATTTAATGTAATATTATTTGCACATCACCGCTATGTATTTTGTTACAATTTCCTTACTTCGGGTTACCTGGAAGAGATCGCTTTAAGCGATAAAGCCGCCTATTGTCTTACAGCATTATATTCTTGTATATAAGTTAACTATTTTAAGTAAGTTTTAAGTATATATGCAATAAAGAGTTTTCATTCATTCTTCATTCATTCATTCATTTACATCTCAAGCACGTCTATATTTTTCCTTGCAGATCGCCTTTTCCTAGGCGTATTGGTGGATCACATATCCCAGTGATCTCGGTATTCAGATTTCCATCACCGTCGATACGTAACAATTATGTTATAATGTGCATATTAGGCGAGAAAAACTGCCAAAATTGTGCATACTCTAGGTTGGTGTCCAAATTATGTCCACTTGGCGATGTATCCTAATAACATAATACCTTGTAATTCTTAATAACTTCCCTTCATTATTGAAATATGAAGTGAATAACGTTCTGCCGAGTCGGTGCTTTCCTCCCTTCGGCTGCGCACTCCCTACTAAGAGCACTTCGTGTCTGAAGAGCCCTTCAAACAAGCGGCCGGCTCATTGTTCTATCACATAATGCTGGCTACCATTTTATTCACTTTTACCTTAAACTATCTTGGTATACTGTATTTACGGCAAACGGCTATTTATGTGAGTTCTATTCTTAGCCGGATCCCAGCGGGTTTGGTTGACTCAACAAGTACGGTTGACTCAACAACGTCGTGATTATTCATTACATTCTGTTGCTATATTACAAAAAAAATCTGAATTTTTATACATATTAAAAACCGCTTTCTATATTTTATCCGTGCAGGGAAAAGAATACTAACATCTACGGCTGGGGTCAGCCTGTCGTAAAAGGCAACAAAACAACCCACCCTAGCTACGTGGTAGGACTTCAAGCCCGTCTGGATGGCGACTACCTTTGGTCTTAAGTATGCCGCCATGACCTTGTGTTGTGTTCCGGCATTAGTGACCTAAGTTCCAGTACTCTTATGGGACAGCAGCGTGTTCGCGATGCCACTGACGTTGCAAATATCCATAGGCAACGGTAACTGCTAAATTCTAAGCGGGCCGTCAGCCTGTCTGCTATCCTACAGCAATAAAAAAAACACTGACCTTTTAACAGTCAGTACTATTATATTTTTTTTTTAATTAAATGAAGCTTCTTCGTCGTCTTCTTATTAAAGCGTATTTTTAAACTATAATAGTAGATTTTAGTAAGTATAATATTGACCCGTGTATCTGGAGACGGCTCGACAGGCCAAGGCGACAAAACAACTCAAGCTAGGTAGGGCCCCAAATCCATCTGGATGGCAACCGTCCCTGGTCTCCATAAATAATATAACAATATGTCGTCATAAAAACTTGTGTTGAGTTCTGATATAAGTGGTATTCATGTTCCAGTTCGTCTATGCGAACAGCAGCGTGTTAGTGTTACCCCTGGTGCTTCAAACATTCATAGGCGACGGTAACTGCTTATAATTAAGTGGGCCATTAGCCTGTCTGCAGTTCCGCATTCCGTATTAAAAAATAATAATTTGAGAGAACCTGCCTGCGACTTTCCATTATTTGTTGTTATAAATAACTGTTTGGTGCAACTTTTGAGTATACAGAATACAAATTTTAGAATCAGTCAAAAATATTTGAATCTGAAAAAAATTATATCGCATGCTGTAGAAGCTTTTGTTTATAATTTTACAATGAATATGATAATTACAATAAACTATAATTCTTATTTCAGCGTGTCTAGGAAGATTTTCCCACTTGCATTTAAAATAAAGCCAACCCTAATCGTGGCTATGACGGTAAGAGGCTATTTATCCGACCTTCTTATTGTTTGGATATATTCCAGAAATGCATTTAAGTATATAATAACCTCTTTGCTACTGTATTTTTGTATTATACTGTTGAATGTTTGGTGTCATAAATAAGAATTATAAGGCAAATTACAGTTTCTATTCGCATACGTATAACAGAGAGATAATTTTAAATTTGACTTGATAGTAATAATATCTAGCGTTATTTATTTCATCATTTCTCCTGTGACACTGCCGAAAAAGTAGTGTCACGGAAGTGAAGCGATAAGACATACTCGCAAATTTTGCGCTGCGTTTACTTTAGCCTCTGAAGCGTATATTTCGGCTACGATCAGAATTACTTTCATAAGAAAAACACAGAGCATAAAGTCTACGACTACCCAAATAATTGGTTTAAATGAGTTAGTGTAGTTCAGACTCACTAAAAATCAAAAGATAAACAAAAATTTTAACAAAAAAACCGTTTTCAATAAATAAAACTATTCCTAAACAAATTAATATGCACTAAAAATTAAAAAATAATTGCATATTTTTCTAAAACTTAATAATAAACTTACTTTTTCTACTCATCAAGATGTAGGTACGATTTATATTACGATAATATAATGTACTTACAATTATTGTTATTTTTGGAGTCGGTTTCAGTCAAGGAAACACTATAATATACCTAGCAATAATAATATCCAGTCGGAAGTTCTGAGGTAACAAACATAAAAAAAGTTGAATTGAGAACCTCCTCCTTTTTTGAAGTCGGTTAAAAATACACTGAATTGTTACGAATGATCAAAATAAACACGCATTTGTGGATCATTTAGAGGTCATATGTGTCAGGATGTCCCATGTGTAAGTCATAAGTGTGGATCACGTGGTTGGGTCATTTGCGGTTTCACTAGGGTGGTTACCTATGTTGGCTTTTTGATAATTGAGGGGAGGGAGGTGCATGGCGGACACGAGTGATCAGAGCGGATGTCACATGTGGTTAACAGATGTAGAGTTCATACGTGGGGGTTACACGTTGAAGTCACAAAGGGGTCAAGTTTAAAAATCAGTTTGATATTACATTCATTTTATACATACTAACGAAGAAGCGCCCCTTAACAACATTTATTTCAGTAAACAATGTCCGTGGCTTGTCAGGTATCGCCCCATTTTCTAGTGTCCATTGCTATTACTTAATCAAAGTGACACGCAATCCATCAGCGCTTCCCTAAAAGACTTCCTTTTTCAATTCATTATACCCCCCCCCCCCCTCCTTTCAGTAAATGGAGCCATTTCTCAAACGATATGATAATAATAGTGTTTAAAATATCCCTATTGTGAAGCTTGGAAGCACGTTTGCGGTAATGAATTTTAGTATACGGCATGTACGGTACGTAGTTCCAAAGGGTATTGCTACGTAGCAAATGCATTGCCAAAGTGATCCCACTCAAGATTCTTCTAAAATTCACAGGTTACTATAATGAAATGCGTCACTTACGCTTATTTTTTCTCGTCAGTGTGTAAATTTGACATAATTGCTTATACCAATGGTGAAAGAGAAAAAATCGTCAGAAAACCTGCAGGAGCTAAATACGAGTATGTATGATATTAACGCACCATTCGATCTTTAAACAAGCGTGGTTATTACGCTCTGTTGTCAAAGCATAAGCCCAGTACTGAACGATATAAGGATGTTATTATTTATAATATGTTGTTAAAATTAAAAGAAAACATTATAGTCCAAACAAATTTTACTAATATTTTAAAGCAGTAAAGAAAGGATTTAGGGATAATAGGTACCAGAACTTTGGGAAGTGTCGAACAGGGAGAAATAATAAAAAAAACTAAAAACACGCTTTTATAGAAAATCCAACTAAAAAATAAATAATAGTTTTAAAAAACTAAAAAGAAATAATTCTGAACATAAGAGTAAAATTACTGAAGAGAAAATTAATGTCACTGTTCTAAAAAGCGTGGGGTGCTCGATATCAATCGTTATAATTTATTTTTACTAGTTTCATTCCGAAATGCAGTTTAAAAATATCGTACAAAGCACTCCACGCTTTTTAGAACAGTGATATTAATTTTCTCGTCAGTAATTTTATTCTTGTTAAGAATTTTTTTGTATTTTTTTAACTATTATTTATTTTTCATTTTTTAGTAGGATTTTTTGAAATTAATCTTAAGTGCTCTGCAAGATACGAAGTTACACCGTTCGGCATACATGAGTGTTCCATCTCGTTAAGTTCGACGGAGCGAAGCAATCTGAGACGCTGAACTGTTAATCTAACTTCTATTCTTGCTGATTTCCTAGCCTTGAATGTTCACTCTTCTATATAAATAGGAGCAACGCACGACTTCAAAGTCGGTAACTTATCCGAGAAATAGGTGATCGGCGCGTCTGGTAGTTTTCCTTCTTGGTCTTGGCGCAAAGACACTACTAGTTTAGGGAAACAAAAAATCGCTAATCCTGATTGTAAGGATAACGGGTCAACTTTTTAAAATATTGAATGGTCATCGGTCCTTGATAAGTTTTCTAAATTTCGAGTTAATCCGACGTTTTGAAGGGGTCAAAATCATGTTTAAAGTTTGCACTACATAGGCATGTACTAACATACATTGAAGAGATAATAAAAGCGTGTTAAAAAGGTATAAAATTACTTACATTATTACATTTCTTACTTATACAAAAATACGATTTCCTAAAGCGCGGGAAAACCCCGATTTACTACGATCGTCACGCTCGCATGACGTAATCGATTCATTAATCCGGATCGCGGCGGCCGCGGCGATTTGCTTAAGCGCGGGAAACACCCCGATTTACTATCGACGTCGCGCTCGCATGATGTAATCAATTCATTAATCCTGAGGATCCTGGTAAGGATAATGATACAAAATACTCATATAGGTACAAATTATTGCATTGTCATCGGTCCTTGATAAGTATGCCAAATTAAAGTGAATTAGACTCTTGAAGAGGGGCAATATCATATTCAAAGTTTCCGTTACATACGATAGACACATACTAACATATACTTTACTAACATACGTATGAAGCTAATAAAAGCGTGTTAATAATTATTAACCGTATTTCTTGCTATATATATATATTTATTTTGATCGTAGGTGTAGTGTAGTCACGCCGAACTTATTACTCATGTAGCTCGAGCCACATCATCAGAGGATCGTTGTCAGCTAAATTTATGCCAGGATAAAGATCTACTTGAGGCTAAAAATCTCTCCAAGAAAATATTTTGAGAAAATCAAGAGAGAACCTAGGAACGCAAAATTTACCTAATGCGTACCTACCTCAAATTCCGAAGATGCACCTCAAATGAATTAATTGTCAAAGCATTAGCCAAAAACTTTTCAATTATTATAATATACCCTCTGACAGTGTAAAAGGTTGTATTATTTAAATCTGAATCCGGGAATTGATCGCGTTATTAGTGGGTATTCGAGTGAATTACTTTTCAATCTCATCGGCGATAATTAGACGGCTGCGTAAATCAATCCCGAATGGAGTGGCTGGATCTATTACTCGGGACACACGTGTCAGTTGCTCCGCGAACAAAATAAAAGTTACATTATATTTCTGACATGTTTTTTTTTTTGTTTAGTGTTTTCTCAGATACACATTTTTTAAAATTGAATACAATATACTTTATTGCATTCAAAATTAAATATACAATTCAAATTATATTTAGAATATTATATTTACTGTTATTATCGTTTTGAGCGTTTTTAGCGACAACCACGTTGATAAAAACTATTTATATACTGTTACAAAATACACAGCGCCTCAAATTTAATCAGCAAAGCACTTACGTTAGAAATAACGAAAGAAAGTAGTAGGAAATATCACGGAAGATAAAACATGATTATAATGAACGTACAGTAATAATTGTAAATTATAGCAAATTATTAATAATTATAACTATACACATCAAAAAAGTCTAAGCAACATGCATGATATTACAAATTTACCATTTATACTAATTAATTTCTAAGTCTTTACTCATTGCCGAGCGTTTACGAAGTTAATGTCAGCGAGATATCAACCCGAACAGGCGCAGGAACTTAGTTATTAAGGTTAATAAAAAAAAGTTTATTATTTTTTGCTTTTCAGATTTTTCGGCGGTTTAATTTTTTTGTTCAAATGTTTTTATTTTATAATTTTTTGTAGCTTTAATCTATTAATTACTACATGCTTAAATCATTCAATTCTCTCAAAAGTTATGCGTGGTCATAGATGTAATCAGTGAGTGAACAATCAATCATTCTCTGTTTTCGTACCCTTAGGGTTGGTATTTTTTTCCAAATTTTTTATTTTAATAAAGAATTTTTAAAATCTGACTACTCTGTAAAAAGTTATGCGTGGTCATACCTAAAAAAAAGAAAAAAAATATATACGGGTCGACTTGAGAACCTCCTCCGTTTTTTTCGTCGGTTAAAAATTGGGGCTTAGACTTTGGCAATGAATACAAACTATACATACACACCAAACTCGATTTTAAAAATCGAAACCATGACTAGTAGGCGATTCGACATGTGAAAGCCGTAACTCTAGGAAGGTTACAGTTAAAATATACCATTAATTTGATAAACTACATTACGATATTCTTAAAATTTAAGCACGCAATCGTCCATGGCCGTATGTATCGCATACTTCATTAAGTTCCAACCTAGAAAGGATTGCTAAATCATTAATTATAAGAGCTTTAGAATGTTTATCGACTGACTAAAGAATCATTTGTTCGGAATTGTCTTACATTTCAATAATTACGAGAGTTGTTAGAATAATATTAAAATAATTACTAAAACAAATTCAATTTCGATTACTTTTTATTCGTGCAGAGGCGGAGGTTATTTTTATTCCGCCCTTGCACGGAAAATAATTGTCACGTGCGTAGTCCTTGGACAAAAATAACTTACATAGTTACCTTAAGGGAAGTTCTCAATCCAGCATTCTGATGCTAGCTGTTATTAAATATGATTGGAAGCCATTGACAACCTACGCGGCGTAACTAATTTGCACGTCCAAACTGGATGTTTGTACATAAAATACACGGCGATATAACGAAATTGTTTAGAAAATATTCGTTATATCAAGTATTTAGTTACAATGAAGTTCGTTATATAGAGATTAGGTTAGAGTACGATTGGTTTTAATAAAGTAAGAAAGCTTGTTTATTAATTTCAACCTCACGTAATTACTCATTTGCTTACCATGTCAAAGCGAAAGATTTTCATACATACATACATATAATCACGCCTCTTTCCCGTAGGGGTAGGCAGAGACCACTTAATTCCACTTGTTACGATCCTCACATACTTGTTTCGCTTCGTCCACTTTCATTACTCCCTTCATACATGCCCTTTGGTTTAGGGTACTTTTGACCTGGCCTTTTTTCAAGAGGTCCCTGATCTAGTCTCGATACGTCCGCCTAGGTCTACCCCTTTAAACACTTCCATTCACACTCGCCTTATACACTTTTTTCGTCAATCGTTCTTCATTCATTCTCTCGACATGGCCAAACCATCTCAGCATACCTTTCTCAACTTTTGTCACTACATCTTCTTTCAGACCACAACGTTTCCTTATCTCACTATTTCTTATCCTGTCACTCAGTTTAACTCCTATCATACTTCTTAACGCTCTCATCTCAACTGCATTTATTCTGCTTTCATGTTTCTTCTGCCATACCCAACTATCAATTCCGTACATGAGTGTCGGATCCAACACCCCCTCATGCACAGCCAGACGAGCTGATTTTCACTAATAAAATAAAACATACTTATATGAAAACACAACACTTAAGTAAAGATCAATAATGCTTTCAATTTATATTCTGCAGAAAGTGATTAAAAGTTCGTTATAAAGAGGTTTTTGAGAAATTTATCCGTAATGTAATGGTATATTTTAGATTAGCTTTTACGGGGAGTTCTAGAAGGTTTTCAAAAAATACGAATAATAAAGTCGAGAAATTATCTGTATGTATATTTTTATTTACAAAATAGATACTTTTGTCTAGTATCCATAACACAGGTGTTATGTTAGTTTAAGTTAGTTAGTTTAAGATTTCAATGGAGCACAGTGAATTGACCTGTGGGTGTGGATGTAGTACGCCCTGTCGAAGGATACGGATCCTTCGATAGGGCGGAGAAAGAATTCTAACCTCTGCGGCCGGGGTCGGCCTGTCGTAAAAGGCGACAAACAACCCACCCTAGTTACGTGGTAGGGTCCCAAGCCCGTCTGGATGGCGACCTTTGGTCTTAAGTATGCCGCCATAATAACTTTGTGTTGTGTTCTGGCATTAGTGACCCAAGTTCCTGTACCCTTATGGGACAACAGCGTGTTCGCGACGGCACTGGCGTTGTAAACAACTATAGGCGATGGTAACTGCTAAACTCTTAGCGAGACGTCAGCCTGTCTGCTGTCCTACAGCAATAAAAAAGTATAAAATAGTCTATGTTGCTTTATACATTTATTTACATTAAAATACAAAAATAACAAAAAGAAATTACTAGCACGACTTTTTAGCTTTGATTATATATTTAGATTTTTTTTTTATTTTTTTTTCTCTCAGAAATAATAACCATTGGCAACGGATGACACACGTCGCGCAGGCGTCTTGGCGCCGCCAGACTGCCACAGACACATTAATTTTTTTTATAATTCAGTTGTAATAACCGACTGAAATTATTAATATCCGTTGTTTATCGAATTGGGGAATGTAGGCTTATTAATTAACTATTCTATTCGTTGATAATACATTTAAATGTTTGAACTTGATATCGTATCTATTTAATTTATTGAGAGAATAAGTAAATTCAGTAATGGAAGTAATTTAGTAAATGTTAGTTATGAAAAATAGAAAATGAGAGTTTTAAATATTGTATAATGTTTTTTTTTTTGCTGAGGAACAGCAGATAGGCTGACGTGATCCTGGGGGTATGGAATGTTTTGTTCCCAACTCTGTAGTTCTAGTTGGTGGATCGGGAAAACCAAAGTGTCGTTAGACATAGTGCTGAAGCTGTCAGGATCCAAAAACTTCTGACCTTAAGAAAAAATATAACGTTGCCTTCAGGACCCCCAAAAAACAGACAGTCAGAAGCAGCATGTAATTCGAACACATTACGAGCACTAGGTCTAGAATAGAATATAGATCTTAATTTTAATTAAAATAGGCATATTGAGATTGCTTGCTAAGTATGGTTGTGAATGAGATTAGGAAGATTATGTGGATTAGGTATTTCTTAAGATTAGAAACAGGTGGATCTAGTATCCGATTTACCTACTACCAGTGTTGCCATGTCAAAACTCAGGACGACGGTGATTCCATTGAAAAAAAACGGTAGGTTCTCAGAAATTACGGTAATTGTGCCAGGAGGAATACGGTGTAAAATACGGTGCATTAATTTTTAATAAAACAACAATTTCAACATAAAATTCACTGTTTATTGGGAAAACTACAATATTATTATACTATAAGAATATTATTAAAATTTACAACACTTAGATAGTATTTATTACACATATGACATACCGCAACGTACTCACTTTTCTTGTCCTTTCTTAGCCAATCGCGAAATTCTGGTTTCAATAACCAGTCTTCTCGGAACTTCTGTTTGTATTGCTTTCTTTTTTTCTTTGGCACTTCCCTCTCAGATTGAGTATTAGAGTCACTTCCACTCATTTTCTTTAGTTTTTATGTGAAAAAGTGAATTAAGTATGTGATAAACTTCCAAAACAATAACTCGAAAAATACATCAAGTGCATATTTTAATGTAGGGTAACTAAATGCAATATTTATCAAATTACTTGAAATTAAAACGCCTAATACGTCTACTCAAGTTTGTCGCATTATATTGCGGCAATGCATGGGTAAATCCCCGAGCAACAACTCATCTGTAAGATTAAGGATGCGTTCTTAAAATGTAATTTATTCTGCTTGTTTGTGTTTACAATGAAATACTTTTCACAAAGGTTACTTTTTTAATTCATTCATGACCATGGATACAGAATCCTTCAATCAAATAAAGGGAGCAATGTCACGATGATGCCAAGATATCATTGTTAACTTTAACGGATTATGTTTTCAAATCGTAGGACTATGGACTTTTGCAAATAAATAAACATTCGCTGTAAAAGATTGCTAAGCAGTGACCCGCAAAGTTTTTTTCTTTAAATATTCATACCTCTATAAATTACGGTAGATTTTATCATCGTTGTCCGGCTTCGACGGTAGGTGGTAAATTAGTGCTGATTACGGTGCATCCTGCATCTACCGTAATTACGGTGCACATGGCAACACTGCCTACTACGACCCATCTCTATAATAAACATTTCGACTAAGATACTCAACATAACATAACTGTTATATGAGCAATCTTCATAAATTCAAATGTAAAGCAGATTAAATTTAACACTGGTTGATGCATCATTTCGCTCCATTATTTAACAGTCGACCAACTATACCGCGATTTAAAATTGGTGAGCGCCATCTAGTTACATAAATAAAAACTAAACTTTCAATCATGTATCGAGTGCTCTCCGTTTGTAAGAGATTTTTTAAATTTAGAAAATATTACCATAAATTTTGTGATATCATAAAATATTCGAACAGCTTATGAAAATCGAATTAATTGGCAATTATCGCAAAATGTAACTTTACTTATCAAAATTAAATATTACACTACAGATTATATTACGTTTCGCAAACTTACATACCTGTAATTTTTTTTTTGCTGGGGCCCCTACCATGTAGCTAGATGTTTTGTCGCCTTTTATGACAGGCCGACTCCAGCCGCAGAGGTTTGCATTTTTACTCCGCCTCTGAACGAAGAAAAACTACTCTACTTACTAAATTGTGAGTACAAATACAAAATCAACACAAGCAGAAGTTTTTGCAACTGGGACATAACGCTAAGATGATAATAATTTTTAAGTTGACGTTATTTGAAGCAAGTAACCGCCCTCACTATTGCCGCGAGGGTGAGGGCCGCGTGCTGTTCCGCGGCCCCCTCAACTCCTAGAGTTATTACAGAAGAGCGCCGGGGGGACGAAACCCCGACCCCCTAGCGCCAACACTTTAAAAGAGGCCCGCCTTGAGACAAAGGGCGAGCCGGCGCCGGCCTGGGCCACGTGATCGGTACAAGAGAGGGTTTTTCCCCGAGACTAAAAAACTATCCGTAAAGGGGCGGAAAAAGAATACTACGAAGAAAGAATACTATGACCGGGGTCAGCCTGTCGTAAAAGTTGACAAAACAACCTAACCTAGCTACATGGTAGGGCCGCAAGCCCGTCTGGATGGCGACTACCTTTGGTCTTAAGTATGCCGCATAACTTTGTGTTGTGTTCCGGCATTAGTGACCCAAGTACCTGTACCCTTATGGGACAGCAGTGTGTTCGCGATGTCACTAGCGTTACAAACACCCGTAGGCGACGGTAACTGCTAAATTCTAAGTGGGCCGTCAGCTTTTCTGCTGTCCTACAGCAATAAAAAAAACTCATAGACGAACGACATAAACTGATGGTAACAGTATCAGCCTTGGGGTAGAACAATAAGTCAGTCTAGGTGCCAGGTAGTAATTTCCGCTAAAATCAAATGCAAAAAACAATTTTCGCATACAATAAAATTTTGATAGTGACTCTTGAAAGACGTTTATCCATAAGGAATTAAACAACACCTAGTGGTGATGGATGATCTACTGATCGATGATCTGGCTCTTTTATGCACAACGAAAGCTGCACTTCCTAACGTTATGTAAAATATGTTAGCGTTATAATAAGGTTAATATAATAATATATTATAATATAATAGGCGGGGAATTATTGTGTCAATACTCCAGAAAGTCCTAGGGGATACAGTTTTTGTTTGCAACACAAATGACACACAGGAGCCACCAACACCAAAAACCATTCCGCACCTACCAAACACTCAAATTTTACAAGAAACGCCTGAGAGCCACATCACACACACAATCTGTCCCTTTGGAGGGGTAGACCACGAATCACACAGACAACAACAGACCACCACAAACAGCCAATCAAGATGGACACACGCCAAACGCACACCAAGAAGGAAGCAGAGGAAGAGGGAGAAGAACACAAAACACAACACTCACTCATCATGCCAAATAGTTAGGGGGTATATGAATATCTCTCTCCCCGTGGGCTACGGGACGGGATATTAATTAAAAACCGACATATGTACGTCGAGATAAAGTATATATTATAATAATATAATATTTAAAGGAATTCGTCATATTCTAAAGCTAGCCGCACACACAAAATAATATTGACAATGCAAGATTGTCAAAGTCTTCATCAATATAATGGTCCCCGCACACTACGCAATATTATTGACAATAAAACAATAATTTGACTCAGTCGCTCTGCAGCTTCACATGCGTGCGCACGTGAATCCAGTTGCAGAGCTAGCTTGACTTATGTCAAGACTTATGGATACAAAGAAAAAAGTCGTTGCATTGAGTATTGCATTAACTTTACTACTAAAAAAAAGATTTGAAATATTTCACTTTAATATCCCCAAGAGCTATAAGCGGAGCAGTTCTGGATTCTTGTAACACGTTAATTAACGTCTTGCAAGATCTCCCTCAGGGGCGCTTCTCTGTCGGGTGTGCGTACCCGAGGTGCCCGAGCATCCGCCACCTTATTCCCCCTTCCCGTCCGAGGCGGCGGAGTCCCACCTTTCTTCCCGTCTACCTCCCACATCCTTTCCCAACTTCGCTCTCTGTTCGTGGCACGGTCCCCGGTGGGATGGTTGCGAGTACTGGTTGGGGTCCCGGGTTCTGTCCCGGGCCCTGATTTGGTAGTCGAAACCATGCCCATTTCGACTGCGCCTGCACAGAGAGTGTTCCTGGGGCGGGAACGGCATCTCTGCTCTCCGTCGGTCTGGCTGGGTTGGCTACGACGTTAGGCGACTCCCTGGTTTTCTGGGGTGTCGTCTGGTAGTCGTACCCACGCCTGACTGGCACGTGGCGGAGATGCAAGTCCCGCCCCGTCCAGAATCCTCCAGCTTTAGGCTGGAGTCAACTACCACACTCCCCTCCCGCCAACGCCGGCGGCGCCGGAGGGCAAGTAGCGACCTCCGGCCGCCGAAAAAGCGGCCGCGGGCGGGCCCTCGGGGGAGGATCCGCCGCCCGCACTATTGCCGCGAGGGAGAGAGCCGCGTGCTGTTCCGCGGCCCCCCTCAACTCATGTTGATTCAGAGGAGCGCCGGGGGACGAAATCCTGACCCCCTGGCGCCAACTATTTAGAAGGGGCCCGCCTTAAGACAGGTGGGCTGGCGCCGGCCCGGGCCACGAGATCGGCAGGCCATATATCCGTAGGCCCGGGTGTAGGCGATAGGAGAACAGCGGGGTTTTTTAGTGTGTAGTCGGATGGCCGAACATCTTTCCCGGAGTCCCACATATCCCTCGGTTCCCCCGGGCTGGGGGAACCCGTCAAGAGAGGGTTTTTCCCCGAGACCAAAAAAAAAAAAAAACGTCTTGCAAGATTCCGGCCCGGGCCACGAGATCGGCAGGCCATATATCCGTGGGCCCGGGCGTAGGCGATAGGAGAACAGCGGGGTTTTTTAGTGGGTAGTCGGATAGTCGAACATCTTTCCCGGAGTCCCACATATCCTTCGGTCCCCCGGGCCGGGGGAACTCGTCAAGAGAGGTTTTTCCCCGAGACAAAAAAAAAACGTCTTGCAAGATTGTAGAAAAGTAAGTAGTAATTACCTATATTTAAATATCTACGTTATAGTATTTGATAATCCCTAAATACTTAGATAATAATTATACTACTGTTGCGACATGCCACTATATTCCGGTAAAGTATCCCTTTCCTGGTATCATTTTTCTCTCCCCCCATCAATCTCGGCTTTTGTGCGCATGCGCGAGCGCAGCCAACCTGCCGAGTGCATTTCAAATATAATCAAAATCATTGGCTGCCTGAGAATCGACACGGAACCACGCGCGTCTGCTACAGAAAAAACGTTGGAAACCTAAAACAACTTTGCTACCGACCGTCCCCGTATATGCACCAACCAGTGGTGGAAGCGCCAAGGCCGAGTCCTAGCCAATTCCTGAAACACCTCCAATAGCGGTAAGTGCTTCATTTTGACCTTACTGGGTTCGTGGGGATTTACGGGACGGCGTCGAGTGAGCCGGAGTCAGGGTTGCTTCAACGTTGTAGCCATTCCTAACCAACTACCATTACTATGTATGTGTATTTAGCTGTTTTTTTTTTGTAATAAATGCACTTTGATTTGAAGTACAACAAATAAAATATTATAATCATTTTTATTTTCGCTTTTGATACTGTTTTCGTTTCCATTTTGAACAAATAACACGAACATAGAACGTCCGCTCGCATTATAATCTTTTCCTGAACTAAAATATTGCTGCGCGCCCGCACATGTCAATATTATTGACAATACCCCTGCCTCCCCCCGATATTGACGTGACAAAATCAAAATTTCTGGATAATCCACAATAATATTGAACACTATCGAATACAGGCCGCACACACTATTATATATATTATTGACAATACGTACTTTATTGTCAATATTATTTTGTGTGTGCGGCTAGCTTTACAATAATCCTCAACGAAATTACTAGACTTAGCTAATAAGTATTAATATATCTACTCAAGTTACTGATTTTGATTTTTTATTGCTGTAGTCCTATAAGGGTACGGGAACTTGGGTCACTAATGCCAGAACACAACACAAGGTTATCATGGCAACATACTTAAGACCAAAGATGGTGGGCATCCAGACGGGCTAGGAGCCCTATCACGTAGCTAAGGTTGTTTTGTCGCTTTTTACGATAGGCCGACCCCGGCTGCAGAGGTTCTTTTTCTGCCCCCGCACGGATAAAACCATAATAATATACTTTTTTTTAACCATATACAGTTTTGACTTGGCATAAAGCCAAAGTAGAATTTATGCCAAGTACCGACTATAATACGCTTAAAAACAATCTCGCTCCACACTGATCAAAGGCCGGTCTTGAGTGATAAAACCTCGTTCATAACAACGAAAAGATTTCACTTCTCACTTCGACAAAGTCTATGGTCCCTTGTTTATAAAATTGTTTCATATAAAGCGCTAGCAGCAGCGAATTCAAGCGAAATAGCGCTTTATGGCGTATGAGCTTGTCCATTACCACATTTTATAGGGTTATGCAGTGTGCACCGACTATAATGCAAATTAATGCCCCGTGTGAGACGCTCCGTTAGGGAATAGGGTTGCCTCTACTTTATTTTTTATATTAACGATCTCCGTGGCGTAACGGTTAACGCACTTCGGCACGCTTGTGGAGGTTATTGGTTCGATTCCCTTCTCGCGTCTTTTTTTTATTGCCGTAGGACAGCAGACAGGCTGACAGCCCGCTTAGAATTTTACAGTTACCATCGCCTATGGGTGTTTGCAACGCCAATGGCATTGCGAACACGCTGCTGTCCCATAAGGGTACAGGAACTTGGGTCACTAATGCCGGAACACAACACAGTTATTATGAGGACATACATAAGACCAAAGGTGGTCGCCATCCAGACGAGCTTGAGGCCCTACCATGTAGCTCCAGGTATGACAGGTCGACCCCGCCCCAGAGGTTAGTATTCTTTCTCCGCACCTGCACGGATAAGAGCGTCTGGATGTTGATGTATAATATGTATATATATTTACAAAAGAAAAGTACAATTGTAGTGTATACTATAAATGTAGCTAACACAAGTGCTATGCATTTACTTTGGCACTAGATGGCGCTGTGTGAATTGTCCCACTATATTTATTTTTATTTATTAATCCCAGCCAACGAGTACAAGGAGGTCAAATATTACTTATGTTAGGTCGTTGCTGACATATTGGTTATCTTTGGAGCAAATATTTCTCCAAAAAAAAAACAGTCTTACCTGTAAAAATCTCACAGTCATCTAGTATTGGATGGGGGCCTCCCCAATATAGCGGCATAAATCCAGTTCCCTTGATTTTTCATCCTTGCGCAAATCAGTTCTTAGGACGTCTTACGGGACTCGCTTTCACTAGCCGACCCAGCAAACGTTATTCTGCCATATAAATTAAAAAATAATGTAGTGGACTGAATTCTCGAATCAACAAAAAAAAATCATCAAAATCAGTCTCACACTGAGACTGAACTCCTCTTAAACAGCTAGTTTAATAGGAGTTCAGTCACTAGGATAATTGTTCTGATATAAGTAAAATATTAAAAAAAAATTATATTTACACAAGAAATATGCTGAAATTAATTTTAAAACTATATGTTACTAAAAAATGTATGTAATTAAATGAATATTACAGCCCTAATAACCACGCGGTATAAACGCAGCTCTAAGCTAGGGTCCCAAGCACATTACTACCCTTATACGCGATCCAATTAAGCCTAGACGGGTCTATGCAAATTCAACTAGTATTCCACTTCTAGCTATTAAGCACTCTTACTGCTGTTTCCATTAACACCTAGTTAATAAGCCGTTTCTTGTAGCTTAATAGAGCATTTGTATTTTTATTATTACACTAGCTGATACCTTCGGCTTTGCCCGCGTTGCTTGATATATTAACAAAGTGATCGTATGTGCGAAGGAAAAAACATCAAAAAGATTACAAGCACGAACCTACTGAACAGCGTCAGGTCGCTCGTGCAAATAATGCGCGATTGGCCTGAGAGTACGCAACATGAACGTTCTTGAAAACCATTTCGTACAAGAAAGAAGAGGCTCCAAGAAATGGGGATGAACCCGATGTACCAGTATACCAGTTGTATAGTGGTAGTTTAAAAATGTAAAAGTAACAAACTAGCGTGGTATGGCCATGTAGTTCGAAGGGAAGAATAATATATAACTAGAAAAATGCTAGAAATGAGTGTGGGTGGATACAGAAGCAGTGGTAGACTAAAGAAAGATATGGTTCAAAAGGATGTGAATATTTAGATAACGACTAATAAGGAGAGTGCAAGGAGAATACATATTGTGCCGTACCCATATAGGGTGACTTTGACAAAACCGTCCAAATTTTTTTAACGAACTCAACATCATATAAGGAACCCATTTTTGCAAAAAAAATTGTATGTCAAATTTTCACCATAAAATATTTCATACATGATCATTAATTCAATCGTACAGAATAGTGCTATGGTGCAACCTTCGTACGTTAACCTGTTATTACCTGTCTCTGTCTCTCCCGCGTAAATGAGTAGTGCGTATTCGCTCGCCCGGTGCAATGTCGCCGTCCTCGGCCTTTTACTAGGTCAGATGGAGAGGTCATTGACACTCTAGCGCCGTATTATGTAAATTGCGAGTTCTTTGAATGACTTTGTGATGCTGATTACTCAACATTTTTGTACTATGTGATACAAAACTAAAATACATGTTTCTCATAACTTTTGCTAAATATTCTTTTGTGTGAATTTGGACGGGTTTGTCAAAGTCACCCTGTATATTATGTGGGATAAGGGCAGGAGGAAGAAAACCAGTTGTCTAGTAACTATAACACAAGTGCTATTAGTTACTTTACTTACTAGTTGATAATGTGTAAATTATCCTAGAATATTTATTATTATCAATTAATTGAATCACTCGTATTTACAAAGTAAGTAGCAGAGTATGGTTTATGTTTACTAGACATCTGAGATATTATGTACTTTTATATGTAAACATTCAGAACGGCATTCGAATTCAAGACCCCCGTAGAAGTTTCGATGAGTAGGGTCGTCAAACTATAAGTATACTGTATACATCATATTTGAACACATGAGAGTAATCGCTTATTATCAAATGTACTTATGATATCTCTAGCTGTGGTAATAAATGATAATTGATTTATCATCATTAGCTCGACAAGGCAACCTTGTCCCAATTACTTGGGGTCGGCACAATATGTATTTTTCTTCCATTTTATTGTATCCTGGCACTCTTCATCTGTCACTTCACAAACCCTCATATTCATTACAAATTCTTACCATCGTTTTTAGGTCTACCCCTGGCTTTATAACCATCTACTTTCAGATTCAACATTCTTCTAGTAATAATGTCAGCATCCCTTCTCATTACATGCCTGTATGCCAGTCTCCTTTTCCATTAGTCGTTTAAAGATCCCTTATTTTAGAGATCTTATATATAATAAATGTTATATCATCATATAAAGTGTACAAATCTTGTCCAAAACATAAAAATAAACGTGCCTCGTCTGATTCCACGACATGCTATAACGAAAATCTTTTACATCCCCCCGGTTAAAACCAACTTTGGCCTCAGCTGCCCTATCACAAGAATGTGCAATACTTACAATCGTCTTATCTCTAATTTCGAAGATCTCGATATCTTTCACAAATCTTATAATTGGTTTAAGGGTAAAGTGTTGAGCTCAGTTGCGACTGTAAAATAATTGATATGCCGGTTCATGTTTCTGCTTATATTTTATATTTTAATTTATTTCATTGCCTTAATTCTTTTTACACTCTTTTTGTTTTGTTTTTATTAATCTTGATAATACCAAATTGATTCATGTTTGACTGTGTTAGTACTTGACATAATAATTGAGACTATGTATATTATCGACATTAATTAAATTATTACTCCATTGACGACATTTGTATTGTAAATGCTGTGCACTCCTATAATGGGTCCACACATCAGAACTTTTATATTAAATGATTTGTAATGTGACTTAACAATGTGTGTACTGTTGTTGTGCCATAAATAAATAAATCATCATCATCTCAGCGTTCATCCCGGTTGCAACCCAAACTTTCGTTTCGGTGCCTGGGGTCTACTTTCCGACTTTTTCTACTCCACTTCGCACGGTCTTCACCTTCCCTGGTAGTGAGCCCATTGGCACGCATATCACCCTTTACGACGTCAAGCCTGCACTTTTTGGATCTACCCCTCCTGCCGGGGCCCGGCGGAGGCGGCATGGCCAGACATTTGTTTACCACGTAAGCATCCGGTTGCCGTAAAACATGGCCGTACCAACGGAGCCGACACTCCTGCAATTTATCTGCAATGTCACGGACATGAAGACTACCGTGAATGCGGGAGTTCCTAACGTGGTCCTCCCGCGTTACTCCACACATCCACCGCAGCATATTCATCTCCGTGACATATAATAAATGTTATATATTTACGAGTATATATACTCGTTCCCGCTAATTAACTCATTTATCATACTCCAGTAATAAAAGCACTGTTTTTTAAATTTTAATTCCAACATTTTCAAGTGAATTGTATAAAATATAGAAACTAACCTAGTTTTAAGCTCTTCGCTAGTAACGACGGTGTAATAAAAAATAATTGCAGGGAAGTATTTATACTGAGGTGGCTGTAATTTCATCCAGTAACGTCCAATACTTGAAACGACCTGAATGAAGTTAAAATAAAATATTTCTAGGTTATAATTTTTTTTGTATGGTGCAACTGCACCGGTTAATTATGTCCCCCGCGGACGAGTCGAGTCAGTTCACGAGTCATTCAAAGGTCATTGTTAGCCTTAACGCACACACTACAGAAATATATGGTTGGTGTGATTCAACAGCTGTATTAGGTTGGCTGTAAGGAGAACCAATGGAAGCCATTTGTGGCCAACAGTGTTAAGAAGATAACTGCCATTATGACGTCATCATGTTGGCGATACGCTATGTCGCGTTCGCCGAGCTCCGCCAGGAGGAGTAGAACTAAAAAGTGCTGGCTTGACGTCGTAAAATGTGATATGGGAAATGGTGAAAAAAAAGTAGGAATGCGGATCCCGAGCACTGAAACGGAAGTTTAGGTTGCAATCAGGATTTAACGCTGGGATAATGATAAAAAAATGCTTTGTTAATAACTATTTTCTATTCTAATTTCCAAAAACATATAAAATGTTTTTATCAATAGAAAGTTTCATATAAATCACTGAATGAAGCAGTGCGATTTGCTAGTCTAAAGTACTCGTAACTACCCACATTTTAAAATTACAATTCATTTACCAGGAAAACACAATTTCTAAAGGGATATTTTAAACTAAGCGCTCCAATAAACGTCCGTTTTCTGTTATCTAGTATCTATTTGACCTCAATCGCATTGTGTGCAGCTGCTTTTGTTGGACAAACAAATGTATAGATGTTTGTAGATAGTGTTTGTAGCACTTTTTACAATAGAAATTGTTGGAAATTTGAAGACATGTGTGGAAGATTTTTATGCACTAAAACACTTTAAAAATGTTTATACTACTGTTTTTTTAAGTATTTGCATGTCAGGGCTTTCATTGTCGTAGGGTACTAGCAGTAGCTCTAGTTCCAGTTTGTCTCCGTATAGGGACAAAGTCAGAACACTGACGTTGCCCACGTGGACGGTAGCGTATTAGCGGTGCCCTTGGCGTCACAAACATCCATAAGCAATGTTAACTGCTTACTCTTTAGTGGGTCGTGAGCCTGTCTGCTGTTGTACAGCAATGCAATAAATCACCTTCAGATATAACGAAACCTGCGACTGCCGTCTTATTTATAAAAACCAGAAGATTTGCCGTAGTTGCATCCGGCTTCATCTATCCTCAAGCCTGAGAAATTTGTGGTGTTGCACTTTTGACTTATTTTGATAAAAGCTAAAAAAACATGATAACTCAAAAATGGTTCACTTTTGCATTATGCATATGGGGGTTAAAATTATCGAAAATAGTCACCCCTATCACATTCTAACAGGAATACGTCGAATTACGAATAACCCTGTATACACTCAAACACGAGACGGAAATCGAACCCGTGACCTCCGGAAGCGTATCGTACGCTAGCCGATACGCCACAGAGGTCGTCAAGAGGCTCGAGCCTTCCCCTAGAGAGAATGTACAGCATATCCGCCACGTTTGGCCAACACGGATTGGTAGATTACATATACAGGTGGTCTCAAAATTCATGTTTTCTCACACTGTTTTCCTTCATCATTGGTACATGACAATTAAGCTATAATATTCATAATATGCACATTAGTCGAGATTGCCATAGTGGTACATACCACCTTGGAATTCAAACCCAGTAGCTTATATTGGTTCACACTCAGTGCAACACCACTGAGCTACCAGATACCTTCATAAATAGCAATAATAATAACTACTAACGTATCTTTGAAAGTAGCTAAATAAATTTCATATATCTAACAGTAGGTTCTTTGAGGTCGCTATATATAAAATGTATGGAAGCCAGACGCACGAACAATCCTTTTCAATGATAGACATATTCCCAACAATTCCTAAGTCTATTGTCGTGAATTGTGATGCAAATCACGTCACAGGTGAATCCGTGACTTTTGCCCCTGCCTACAACTACCGCAAAATTGTTCAACATTTGGTACCTGAAACTATTTCAACGATATTTTACGGCTAATATTTTTAGTCTTCACTCGGAGCGCGGTTGCTTGTACCTGTGTCAAATAGGGAGTGGGACGACGTCAGGGTGCCACCAATGTGGCGCGAGTAGCGCCGCGCCCTCATCGCCCAAACCGGATTGGACTTATCGCTCCCGGTCTTGGTTCTGGTCATGGTCGGGGACGTTCCCGGATAGGCCATCGCCATCTCTTCTTTTAGCGAGGCCGTTGTGTCAGCAAAGGAGACGGTGGAGCAGGAGCTGGCTAGCACACTCCCCTACCGCCAACGCAGGCCACGATGTCGGTGTTGGAGGGCGTCTAACGACATCCGGACCTCCCTGGCGCTGTAGCGGGACAACAGTATGAAAGAGGCCTGCCCCAATACAAGGAGCGGGCCGGTGCTGGCCTGGGCTGCGAGATCAGCGGGCTATTTATCCGTGGACCCAGGCACAGGCAATAGAAGAATAGCAGGGTTTTTAGTGGGTAGTCGGAGGCCGACTATAATTTCTGAAGTCCCACATAACTATCCCTCGGTCCCCCCAGGGAACCCGTTCATAGTGGTTTTTTGTGAAGCCAAAAAAAAAGAACAATGCCCCCAATTCTTCGGAGGGGAATTGGCATCACAAAATTAGTAAAAATTAATAGGGAAAATATGAAGTAAATTAATGAATGAAGAGTAGAATGTCCTTAATAAAATAAACATAGTATGAAGCTTATACAGAGAAGCCACGAAGGGTGTAGTATATGCGGGCACACATATACAAAGGAGTCTTGAGCGGCGGTGTGGAGGGGGCATGTTGGCATCAGAGTGTCATTCAGTTTGCCGTGACGGCAAACCAGCCATTTTTACTGTCAAGGCGCCAATAGATGTTTCACATCAAAAAAGGACTGGTACTTAGGTTACTACCTATAGGATATTTAAATTTTAATAATTAATCCTACTGGATTAATTATTAAAATTTAAATATCCTATCGAAAAATGAAATAAACTCCACAATTGGACCAGAAATGTCAGATGTGCTGGTTTGGTTGCGCTATACACAAAAGGGTATGTTAACAACGCGTTATTTACCTCCATGCAACGCGTATCTCTTCAATAATTCAGAGACCGACCGTTTCGGTCTGCGGGGTTCTATTCTTGAAATATAGCGAATATGCGATACCATTTAGAAATACAATACAAATAACACGTAAAATTAGTAGCGTGTGTACGTATGTTGTTTGTTCCTTCTAGGGGCGGCCCAAGCCCATCTTGTAAAAGGTTAGGAAAGTTTACAGGGAGTTAGCTGCCAGAAGAATTCCACAAAACTATCGCCGTATCTTTTGGAAGGGTATTTGTAATGGATTTATCCAATAAAAAAGCGGAGTAATAAAGTTCATTGACAAGAAAGTAAAGATATTATTTTAATTTCCTTTATAGTTGAAGATTAAGATGAGAGTCGCCCGTGAAAAAATAATGAAGTGAGATCTATCAGCAAGTAGCTGAGGAAAAGGAAATTGTCATTGACACAAACAAGCTCTTAAAAGTTTAGGCAAAAAATACACAGAATTTATTCTCACATATTTATATTAATATATAGAAAAAAATTCTCCTGCCACTACGCTAAAGCTTTCAGAGTAAAAGAAGTGCCGGGGGAAAGCCGCTTCATCAGTCAGCCAAATCATGCGCAGATCCCGTGCATCCCTAAGATATAATTTGGATAAAACACTTGAAGGGGACGGATGGAACCAGGTGGTTTCATAAACAAATTTCAAAATATAATCAATTACTCTAAAATTCGTAGAGTATTTCAAGTTGAAGCTGTAGTTAGACATGTCATGTCTGCGGTCCTGGCGCTCCAGAAGTACTACGTAGCCCAGGATGTTTTAGGTGCATAAAGTAACGTGCATACCTTTACCAAGAGAGCGTATGTGTTTGCACGTGAGGCGTGAGCTGCCCAACTGTGCCTTTACTAAGGCAGCGTAGAAAAATACTTCCACTTCAAAAATACTGTTATCACTTTCGAATACGATTTTACGTTTGTCAGAGAGAGATTTCTTTCTTTACACTCTCTGTGTCTCAATTTTTCTTGCCACTGATTATTGATATAAATATTATTCGCACGTTTTCCAGAATAGTCACCCAAAACCGTTTAAATTTTGATACTTGAATGGATACATCGGTATTTTGTACTTGCACAAAATATTCGTGCGTAAATACACTGCTTTTGATCAACAATAGAAATGTATTTAACATTCATTAAAATAGTTCATTGTTTCGTATTAATTTAATTTAACGTTTAATTATTCGGGAATTGTTCACAAATGTGTTGTGTGTTCACAAATGGCGTAAACTTGTTAAAATCGAAACTCATTTCGTATTCATTGATAGAAATGAAAGTGAATTGATACAAGACGAGAGGTAGATCAATAAAAAGATGGACGTAAAAGATGATATGGTGTTAAATGGTGTGAATATTGAGAAGACAGGCTTTTAAACTTTTATCCGTGCAGGGGTGGAGAAAGAATACTGACCTCTGCGGCCGGGGTCGGCCTGTCGTAACAAAATAACCCATCCTAGCTTCGTGGTAGGGTCCCAAGCCCGTCTGGATGGCGACCACATTTGGTATGGCTCTATAATAACTTTCTGTTGTGTTCCGGCATTAGTGACCCATGTTCCTGTACTCTTATGCGAAAGCAGTGTGTTCGCGATGCCACTGGTGTTGCAAACACCTATAGGCGACAGTAACTGTTAAATTCTAAGCGGAGCGTCAGCCTGTCTGCTGTCTTAAGCAGGAAAAAAGGACCTGGCGCCATCAGACTATCACCTTGACTTGACGCCGAAGCCGAAGGCCAATATTTCAATTAAAAAAATTATAGCGCAGGACGTCAGTGGATTATCACTCACGCTGGAGGTGAAAACGGTTTCATAGACAGGGCGCTTCTTATGTTTAAATCGAAGTTAAAAACAGGTGATTATTACGATGAAATGAATAGTGTAAACTTCACTAAATGGATTTGGCACTTAATTAAACGTAAGGTGGCAGACAAAAACGTGAAGCAGCTAGAAAGCCAAATGTAGAGTATACGAGTAACATTAGAAGCTTCTTCCTCCTGCCCTTATCCCACATTATATGGGGTCGGCACAACATAATACAGGCTGTAATAGTTGTGACTTAGTTTTTACATCCAGCCGCATTCCTGACGTCAACCCCTTTTTGGGGGAAATCTGTCATCCTTTTTATTTATATCAGTTTTCTCGTTTCATATAGAAATTAGAATTATAAGCAATTGCTTCAATTACGAGGGACGATTGGAAGAAAGAAATTAACTATGTGAAACTTAAAACCATGAAAAACTGAAAATGAATACTGGCAAAGAGAAATATTTGTAGACGATTGCTGAATTAAAGTATTAAATACTAAATAATAAAAAATAAATATTAAATACTAATCAATCCATGTTTTATTTTATAGCGGAAAGTAGTAGTGATGATGATGATGATGTCGTCCCTGACGGCCAAAACGACGGAACTGCTTCGCAGGCCGCAGCACGTCTTGGCCGTCAGGGCGATAAGGAGATACCGCACGGTGTCCTTCAAAGCGGCCTCCCTGCTGGCCGGATACCCCCATGGGACCTCGAGGCCCGAGTCGAGGCGCTATTGTACCAGTGGCGCCGGGATGCGGCCGAGCGTGGCTCTCGCCCTGCGCCTCGCGAAGTGGAGGTAAAGCGGGCGGGGCTGCGCTACGAAGTACTCATGGTGGAGTGGAAGGAGCGCCTCGCGCACCCCAGCGCGGGCCTCGCCATCATCGAAGCGGTGAGGCCCGTCCTGGCTGAATGGTTGGAAAGGCGCCACGGTGCCCTGACCTTCCGCCTGACGCAGGTCCTCTCGGGGCACGGTTGCTTCGGGAGGTACCTGTGTCGCATAGGGCGGGAGATGACGTCGGGGTGCCACCATTGTGGCGCGGGCGACGAGGAGGACACGGTGGACCACACTGTCGCCGAGTGCCCTGTGTGGCGCGAGTAGCGCCGCGCCCTCGTCGCCCAAATCAGTGCGCGGACCTGTCGCTCCCGGCCCTGGTTCTGTCCATGGTCGGGGGTGATTCTGGATGGACGGCTGTCGCCTCCTTCTGCGAGGCAGTCATGTCCGCAAAGGAGGCGGCAGAGTGGGAGCGGGAGTTGACCACCACACTCCCCTCCCGCCAACGCAGGCCACGCCGGCGGCGCCAGAGGGCCAGTAACGACCTCCGGCCGCCGTAAAAAGCGGCCGCGGGCGGCCCCTCGGGGGAGGACCCGCCGCCCGCAGTATTGCCGCGAGGGAGAGGGCCGCGTGCTGTTCTGCGGCCCCCCTCAACTGTTGATCCAGGAAAGCGCCGGGGGACGAAATCCTGACCCCCGGCGCCAACAATTTAGAAGGGGCCCGCTTTAAGACAAAGGGCGGGCCGGCGCCGGCCCGGGCCACGAGATCGGCAGGCCATATATCCGTGGGCCCGGGCGTAGGCGATAGGAGAACAGCGGGGTTTTTTTTGACGTAGACGACGACGATGACTACACAGGAAGTGATGCCGAAATGAGTGGAATTGAACGGCTAGATTCTGATTAAATTTTGTCATAAATACAGGTATCATATCATACCTAATTTTATTTTGAACAATAGTTGGTGGAATAAACGAAAGTGAAGAGCTCAATTATAATTAAAAATTATTCGTTCATGATTCGTATAAATAAATTATATTTAAAAAATATTTTGTTTTGTTGACCCTTTTTTTTTGTCTCGGGGAAAAACCTCTCTTGACGGGTTCCCCCGGCCCGGGGGGACCGAGGGATATGTGGGACTCCGGGGAAGATGTTCAGCCATCCGACTACCCACTAAAAAACCCCGCTGTTCTCCTATCGCCTACGCCCGGGCCTACGGATATGTGGCCTGCCGATCTCGTGGCCCGGGCCGGCACCGGCCCGCCCTTTGTCTCAAGGCGGGCCTCTTCTGAAGTGTTGGCGCCAGGGGGTCAGGGTTTCGTCCCCCCGGCGCTCTCCTGTATTGTAGGAGTTGAGGGGGGCCCCGGAAAAGCACGCGGCCCTCTCCCTCGCGGCAATAGTGCGGGCGGCGGATCCTCCCCCAAGGGGCCGCCCGCCGCCGCTTTCTACGGCGGCCGGAGGTCATTGCTCGTCCTCCGGCGCCGACGACGTGGCCTGCGTTGGCGGGAGGGGAGTGTGGTGGTGGACTCCCGCTCCCGCTCCGCCGCCTCCTTTGCGGACATGACTGCCTCGCAAAAGGAGGCGACGGCCGTCCATCCAGGATCGCCCCCGACCATGGACAGAACCAGGGCCGGGAGCGACAGGTCCACGCCGATTTGGGCGACGAGGGCGCGGCGCTCCTCGCGCCACGCAGGGCACACGGCGACAGTGTGGTCCACCGTGTCCTCCTCGTCACCCGCGCCACAATGGTGGCACCCCGACGTCATCTCCCGCCCTATGCGACACAGGTACCTCCCGAAGCAACCGTGCCCCGAGAGGACCTGCGTCAGGCGGAAGGTCAGGGCGCCGTGGCGCCTTTCCACCCATTCGGCCAGGACGGGCCTCACCGCTTCGATGGTGGCGAGACCCGCGCTGGGGTGCGCGAGGCGCTCCTTCCACTCCACCATGAGCACCTCATCGCGCAGCTCTGCCCGCTTTACCTCCACTTGTTTTGTTGACCCTACCTAACTGATTCGAATTGACAGCTATAACATCACAACATGGCGCAAAGCCTATTCTTATTTGAAACGCATAATACATATTTTAAATAAGTAAAGAAAAAACTAAAGCGCGGAAGACACTTTTCAGTTTTTACTCGTTCGAGGAGTTCATAGGAGGGTATTCCCTTCCTAATTCATATTTACATTAAGCAAGGAAGAGCTTTTTTATTGCTTTGGAATAACAAACAGGTTAATGTACCACTCATTATTCAGTAGTTATGGTACGTATTTATCCACAGTAGGGATGTCCGCGATGCCAATGGCACTGCGAAGCCGTTGCTGTCTGCATGGAGGTACCGGTACCTGGGTCACTAATGCCAGAACACAGCGCAAGGTTATTATGGTAGCATACTTATACACATGGCATACTTATAGGGGCGGTTCAATCCAGACAGAATTAGGACCTTAGCTAGTTTTGTTTTGGCGCCTTTTACAACAGACCGACCCCGCCGCTGGGGTAAATACTCTCCCTTGCATGGAGAAAAATTTACAATGACGCTATCCACAAATATAATATCATATTCAGTATATTATATGGATATACTAAGTAGACTGGACATCAATAAATGCACTACATCATCAGCAAAATCAAAGGCATTCACATCCGGTGTTTCATTGAAATCGACATATGTAGCGTATCTCATTAACTGCATCAATGGACCCGTCAAAGCTCAGCATCAATGTACGTAAATGAATGGACAAATCGTCGTAACAGACCGGACACTACATATTTCAACTCTTTTTAACACGCTTTTATCAGCTTCATACGTATGTTATTTTATTTTTCTTTTACATATTTCCCATTTTATATAGTTTATTTTCCCTTTATTTATTCAATTGTATATTATTTTATATGATACTGATGAGCACAGTGACCGACCTATTCCAGATCATATTGATTGTTAATAAGACGGTTGTCTGTAAGAAATCACTATTAGAGATAAGACCGCCAATTGTACATTTGTTTAGTTATTTTATTTTATTATTTTCTGTGTGCAATTAAGATAATTCTATTCTATTCTATGTTAGTATGTGCCTATGTAACGGAAACTTTGAGCATGATTTTGACCTCCTTCAAAACGTCGGAGTAGCTCAGAATTTGGCACACTTATAAAGGACCAATGACAATGCAATAATTCTTCTTCCTTCTGATCCTTACCAGGATCCTCAGGATTAATGAATTTTCGGACCGGTTCTTGTCCGATCATCGCAGCGTTGGGCGCGGTCAGTATTTGGATGGGTAACTGCCTGGGAACACCGCGTGACATTGGCTTTTTGCTCTTTTTATACGCTTAATATTAACTTGGCCTGTATGTAACGGAGTTCTTGCACTCGATTTTTACCCACTTTGAGCAATCAAAAAAATTCAAAATTTAATAACGTTTATTTAATAACACTGCCAGAATATGGTGTTAAATTAATATTAATACTGCCAAAAGATGGCATTAAATTAATAATTACAGATTGTGAATTGACCACAAATAAATTACATTTTACAGTTAATCAAACTAAAAAGAAAAAAATAAACTATAGTTTAAAAAACCAAAAGACACGTTTTTTATAATTAATCATACTAAAAAGAAAAAAATAATTTTTAACATAAGAATAAAAAAAATACTGACGACAAAATTAATGTCACTGTTCTAAAAAGCGTGGGGTGCTCGATGTCAATCGTTATAATTATTTTTACTATTTTATTCCGAAATGCTGTTTAAAAATATCGTACAAAGCACCCCACGGTTTTCACATTTTTGTATAATAATAATCATTTATTTCGGAAAATTTCATCCATAAATTATTAGTGAGTTAGTTACAAAGTTCTTAACAGTAACTTAGAATTGTTAGTAATCTAAATTAATTGATTACAATTACAAATATATACTATATAAATATATATTATACCTATAAGTGGAAACTTTACTGATTTGTTAATTTTTATGTTTTCTTTATATTGTGATGTATTGTAATTGTTTGTTTCCCAAATAAATAAAAATAAAAAAAAATAAAAATAAAATTCTGAGCCGTTTGGATTGAGAAGGTTGAAGGTTTCCGAATTGAAATCAGCATTATAATTCCTGATTGTTTTTTAATATTGAGGACTAGTATTATTTTTATATAGGTGATAAATATTCTGCCATCTTTCTGGCAGTAGCATGATTCCACACTCATAAAAATTTTTGGTTTTTGCTGACAAAAAACTGGTCCAGGTGACTTTGGACCTCTTCATTCGAAGTGAAGGTTTTACAGTCTAAAAACTTTTGTAGAGACCGGAAAAATAATAAACCAAAGGTGGGTACCTTTTTGATCCGGAGAATGTGGCAGGTATGGCTGTACATCTCATTCAAACTGTAAAAGCTTTTGGCGAGTTATCAAAACTGTATGAGGTCTCACATTATCTTGGTGGAACACTACGCTTTTCCTGTTCTGATCAATTCTAGCCTTTTTGGTTTGAGTAAACCATTCAGTTTTTCCTGTTGTACTTTAGAATTGATCATTGTATTGTCTGGTCAAATTAAAAAAAAAACAATTCCTACTAAATACCACCAAACGGTATGATCAGATGGCATCAGGTTTTTTTGATGAATATTGGCTGGCTTTGAGTCGGTTCGTCTTTTTCAGTTCATGTTCTGTTTGATGTCATAGACAACCCATTTCTCGTCCCCAGTGATGATGAACTCCAAAAATGGATCAATTTTTTGATATTTGAGAAGCAAATCACAGACGTCAGCGATGACAAGATTTGTCTCCCTGAGAATATGAGTAACTCATATAGCGAACTTTAATGTTAAATCTAGGCCTTTCAAGTGGAAATAAACGATTGAATTCGATAAATTCAACCTCTCCGTGATCTCACAAGTTGTTATTCGCCGGATTGTATCAACTGTATTTTATATCTATGGTATCAACTAATGCCTTTATCAGCTTCAACTAGCCTTCCAAAACGTGGAAAATCATCAACATTAAAATTACACAATCGAAACTTTGAAAACCAGTTTTGGCTATGACGTCCGACCAGTAATCTCCTTCATACACATCGACAAATTTTTTTGCTTGAACAACATTTTTACCTTTTCGGTAATAAAAAAGTAAAATATGCTAAAAATACTGTTTTTCACCGTCCATGTTTGAAAGGGCACCAACCAAAAAGTTCTGCGTGAAATCAATCAGTCTTTTTCACAAGCACGCCTTTCTATATCAGCTGTTGATCAAATGAAGATCGTGCTACTCAAAGCTGAAGTTGGGTGTGGAAGAAAACAATTAAGCCCTCTGTCGGGGAAAACACTGTTATACATACATACTTATAATATATATCGAACATACATACTTATACTTTGGACCTAAAAACATCATATATTAATATGACATATTATGATGATTTATTACATCATTTAACCACTAAAAATAAAAAATAAATTACTAAAAACTCCTTAATTTAAATAATGTTTTAATGTAGACATAATATGTATTGATAATGTTTATTAAAGAAAACAATGCTAGTGATATATTCCCTATGATATAAGTTTGCGAAAAGTAGTGTTATGTATTATTGTAATCTTTGATAAATATAAGATAAATTTAAGATAGCTGTCACGCAATTCTATCTTGAAAAAAGATGTAGTTAGAATATAATATTATGTAATCACGAAATCTATGGTATTAATCTCTAAATTAAAGAAATTCCCTACAAGTAGTGTTTAATATTTTACAGGAAGTCCCCCGATGGTATTGTACGTCATTTTTATTTTGCGCAACATAAATGTGACTTAGGTTAAAATAGTTACTTGGGTGTTATGTAAATTTCGGTAGTCGTGTCGTATCGTAGTCGAGGTACAAAAAAAACGTTACGGTGCATCACATGGGGAGCAGGGAGGGTTAAAACCTTCAGAAAGTGCGTAACGTAATACTTGAATGCCTCAAGAGTATTCGGTATGTGATATGAAAATTAGTTTTGATCTATGTAACTAGATGGCTCTTATCAATTCTGAATCGCGGTATAATTTACTGACTGTGAATTATTAGAACGAAATGGTACATCAATATTAGTATAGTATATCAGTGTTTAGTAAAATTTTTAAAGGGTGCTCCATTAATAATTAATGTTAATTTGAGCATCTTAGTATACGTTATTACGAATTTACGATACGTTATTATTATTACATAATGATAATGAATGTATGCCTGGGTGCCAATCAGTGTGTAGTAAAATTTTTGAAGGGTGCTCGTTTAACTTTTAATGTTTATTTGAGTGTCTTAATCTTAGTTTAAGTTTTGTTTTGTTATTACATGATGTATAATTGTATATGTTATGTATGTTGTATGCCTGGCGTGCGTGTGTGCCTCTGTCCCACTGTGCCAGTTTTTTTATTTTAATTCTGACAGCTCATTTCATAGCACTCAGTTAGTTACCGTTGCGGATCACTCCTGAGTTACACATCTACAGCGGGTTGCCAATGAATGCTGCCTTAATACGACAGGCTACTGGCCGCAGGTTTTGTATTCTTACTCCGCCTTGGGTCATCCATAAATTACGTCACATGTTTGTATCACCGGAATTTATGTTGATTTTATTAAAGATTAATTAATAAAAATAGCAAAAAAATTAAAATAACGCTTTTCATTACATTATATTTAAGTATATGCATGAAATTGAAAACTGCGTGACGTCACATCAGAGGGAGTTCTAAAAACGTGACAACTTGTAACAAGGACGGAAGCAAGGGTTGAAAAGTCCTAAAATTCGTGTGACGTAATTTATGGATGGCCTATACCTGGCAACACAGTGGCGCAGGCCAGAGAGAAGGCAAACCTTTGCTTTTACGATTTTGTTAGGCATATTCTCATAACTAGTGCACGATTTTTATAAATAACCTATGAGAGAAGTAAATTAAATGTATTGAATTAAAATTTAATTACTTAATGTTACCCGTACGCAATTAAGCTAGGGAACCTATTAACGATGTATCGATCTGTATATTATCTAACATTTGTTTCTTATCATTAATAAATAACAGATGAGATTTTGTATTAATTGGCACTATGGGACTACTCCCACTTGCTCTACAGCAAAGGCCGTCATCAATACTACTGACCGGGACTCCATTGTCTGCAAGAGTAGCAATTATGGGAATGACTAATGTCAACAAATAATTAATAAGTTATTTGTTGACATTGGTGATACCCACCACCACCAGGAACTTGGAACTCAGCATCCCCAACATATTGGTCATCTAAATAATAATAATAATAATTTTATTTGCTAAACATGTTTACAATACAATGACTACATTTGATATACTACATTGCATTTGGTTAGAAAATTATAGTAATTAGCCGACATGTTATGCCAAGTTTGGCGTGCAAAATTTAAATGAGTAGGCCTTTTCTGCTGCCCTATAAGATCACAATTTTTTCAGATAATTAAGCAATAATAGCAACTAAACATGAAAACAAAAAGACATAACATATGAATTATGATTTGTGAAACCGTTAAGAAACAAAAAATCAAAATAAAAAATAAAAGAACAAAGGACCCTTATGTAATACCATGACTAAAATATAATTATATCTTTTATTGTGTATACATATAAATATTGATAATAATACAAAATTATGTCGACATGAATACATGAGCGCTTACATATTTTAAATTAAATTATAACATTAATATAGTATTATTTAATTTTTTGTTTATTGATTATTAATATTTGTCAATTATGATTTATAATATTTCCGCATTGTAGATATTAATTTACATGTAAATTTAATTAGAAATAATGTCATTTATGTAATCTTTTTTATTTATTAAAAAATATTTTAATTGTATTTTAAATGAGGTTATATTCAGTAATTTTATATTTTTAGGGATTTTATTATAAATTTTTGCTGCCATAGATATGATACTCTTACGCATCAGTGTTGTATTGCAACTCACCGCACAAAGCCGATCATTATCCCTCCGGTTTCGTATTAACCTATCTGACATGCGTTCGAATAGATGTGGGTTATGCCGTACAAACATTGCTACTTCCATAATATATAACGATGGAAGCGTTAGAATATTGTGCTTCACAAAAAATGGTTTACAACTCTCAGTTCTATCTAATTTAAACATTGCTCGTATACAACGTTTTTGCATTAAAAAGGTCATATTCACATTAGTCGAAAAACCCTCCATAGTGCTGCTGAGTAATGATCCTACCTGATCAAGGATATCATCAGGAGGAATTTATACTGGTGGTCCATCTCTAGTCTAAAACATAGAAAGCAGATTGTTTAATCTGCACTACATTTATTATTATCTAGCCAAACATTAAAAATTAACTGCTACCTTTTGCCTTAATTTAGTCCATTCGTATGGAAGTACTGCGCATGCGTGAATTCTTCAAATTCCCCCATTTAAAGCGCAGTTGTTGAGGTATACGGCGAAATATATCAGCATTGGCATTGAATATATTCAGCACATATTCTGTTTCACTTTTCAACTTTTATTTTGTTGCTCGTTGCATTAGTCGTTTTATTGTGAATTATTATACTTTCCTCGATTAAAGAAACTGTCTCTTGATTGTCTCTTCTTTGGTAAGAGCTTTTTGTTTATTCTGCAAATAAAAAATATTTTAGCAATTATAAAATATAGCGAAACAAGATGCTTAGTTAAGCATAGCAAGCAGTTATAAAATTCGTTATTTATTCATTTGATCGGTAATTCAACATATTTTTAATTACATACATAATTGCAACTTCTTCTTCTACCTCCTGCCCTTATCCCACATTATATGGGGTCGGCACAACATGATACATGTTGTACCTAATAGTTGTGGCTTAGTTTTTATAACCACCCGCCTACAGGATGCGCAATGAACACATAAGAGGTACTTTTGGAGTTGCACCAATTGCAGAAAAAATCACAGAGTCTAGGCTGAGATGGTAAGATCATATACAGCGAAGACCAAATGACCATGTCGTGAAGAAGTGCCTTTCCATGGCTACAAAGAGGGGAGGAAGGGGAAGGCCCCCAACTACGTGGATGACAAATGTCCGCAAGGACATGAAGCAGTTGGGGCTTTCAGATGACGATGCATACCAGCGGAATAAGTGATGCCTCAGCACCAGGAAAGCCGACTCCGCGTAACGGGAAAAGGCGAGGCCAAAGAAGAAGAAGAAGCCTGCCAGACGTTAACCTCTTTTTGGGGAAAAATCTATATCATAAATAAATTTGACATAACATACATAATTACAACGTACCACTGAATTTTCCATTTGTCTTCACTACAAACAAAATTTGGAAGTAGGTAAATATAATTACGTTCAAACACAAAACTTGCAAACAACAATCAAAGATATGTCAAATATTTACTTTCCTTATGATGGCGTTCCATTCCTATTCAAAGGTTTAACTTAGAGAAGAACGAAACGCCCTCTTAGTAATTAATAAATTTCTTAAGGTTATTTAAAAACTATATATTAATCTGTATGATAAGATAGAAGAGTAATATTAAAATGTCTAATCATGAAATATACTAAATATACTCTAAAAATTACCACTTACCACTAAAGTATAAAGTCCTTTAACTAATTCTGCGTAAAACAAAATGTTTATGAAGACACAAATTTATGCATAAAGAAAACATGCGGGCAGTCTTTGGGGACTGCGATTGAAGTGAAAACTAAGTAACTTGTGAATTGTATCGTCGAGCTATTAGATTATTATTTTCGGTTTATAAAAATTGTTTATGATCAAGCATTAAAGTTTAAATTGGTCATTAACACTTATCTACAAACCAAAAATTGTTCACCCAAAAAGTGCTCAACGCGCCTAAAGAAGTTTTCTCTTCAAAAACTCAACTGTATTTCATTGAAATAAAATCGCAATTCGAATTGATATAAGTAATGCAATGAAATCATTTAAAGGTTAAATTATAAAATAAACCTTAAGTCATTATAAATAAGCTTGGTGTTACTCGAGCAAAATTCCGTCTTACGAATTTTTGATCAGGTCAACATTAAAATATAAATCTTAAGTTATTATTAATAAGGTTGGTATTATTGGAGAAAAACTCTTACGTATTACGAATCTTACGAATTTTTTATCAGGACACGTGACCTGACGCGAGTTTAACATTTTTTACTCGACACAAAAAAAGTGCACAACGCCGCTTAAGAAGTTTTCAATTCAAAAAGGGATCGGCGACTATCCGTTTTTTGTCGGATTTTGTAAATTAAGATTGTCACATTGACGTCAGGATTTTCGATTCGTTTACGGATTGCACAAAATCTGGATTGAAAACTATTTTCGGATTGCGATCGAATATTGAAAGCTGCCGTTAGTAACTAGTAAGTAGTTACTATGGATGTTTTCGATGCTAAGGGCTTCGCGAACACGCTTCTGTTCACACAGAGGTAGGCACTAATGCCTGATCACAGCATAATTGACTATGGCGGCATACAACTTGCGGTCCTAGCTAGGTTAGTTTTATCGCGTTTTACAACAAGCCGATCCCGCCGCTGAGTTTAAGAATGACGCTATTCACAAATGTTATATCCATACACAGTATATATTATATTGATAAATTAAACAATAGACATCAGTTATATGCGCTACAGGCTACATCATCAGCAGATGTGAAATATCAAAATCAAAGGCATCCACAACTGTTTCAATGGACCGATCAAAACTCAGCATAAATGTATAATTTTCTAAGCCCGTCTGGATGGTGACCAACTTCGGTCTTAAGTGTGCCGCCATAATAACCTAGTGTTGTGTTCCGGCATTAGCATATGTTTTAAAAAAAATATTTTATACCCAAGTTCTTGTACCCTTATGGGACAGCAGCGTGTTCGCGATGCCACTGGCGTTGCAAACACCCATAGGCGACGTGAACTGCTAAATTCTAAGCGGGCCGTCAGCCTATTTACTGTCCTACAGCTATAAAAAAAAATAACCCTAACTTATTCACTGCGTAATGAGGTGTAAATATCTTAGGGACTTTCCACAGGTACGGTACACGAAATGTGTGCTCTGACTCCGTTTTAAATTTGACCCAAATAGACCTCATACGCACTGGCTGAAAGTCCATCAAAAATGACTTCGCAGTAAACAAGTTAAATGTATTAATTGTTTGTGATAAAAGAAACGGCGTGCTCGAATTTTTCCAGTAGAGTTTCATTCAATATAGATTAAACAGAATAGTGTACAATGGTCACTAATAGATGTCGCTACCAAATAATATTTATTTTGATATATAATTTAATAGTTTTATATTTTATATAAGACTTATAAATCGAATTATATACTTGAAAATTGGGCGTTTGTAAAGTTTATTTGGAAAAAAAAATAACCTCAGCTTATTATTTAGACTGTTCAAATAACTTGAAATTTTGTTTATTTGTTATAATACCCATTTTCTTTTTTGAAAATCAGTCTTCTATGGGCAAAGCATCTGTTTTTAAATTTTTTTATCATTTTGTATAGAATAGCTAATATTTTATTCGCGAGTCTCACAGGTTTCCTCCATCTACAGAAGTGAATGAAAAAAACATCATACATTAATGCCCTAAAAAGAATTCTAAATCAGCGTTGCTAACTCTTAAATCTAAATAATACATTAAATGTGATAATCACGTCTATTTAAAAACAGTGCCAGTGACATATTCCTTATGATACAAGATTGCGAAAAGTAATGTAATGTATTAGTGTATTTTTTTTATAAATAAAGATATACTTTATGATGATTGCCATTTAATTCGATTTTCAAAAACAATCGATTATTTTATGTAATCACAAAATTTATGCCAATAATCTCTAAACTAAAAAATCTCTAGAAACGGAGTGCATTCGGTATATGATTAAGAATTTAGTATTTTTCTATGTCACTAGATGGCGCTGATCGATTTTAAATCGCGGTATAATTTGCTGACTGAGAAATAATGGAACAAATCCATGCTGATTAGACTGCGTAGTATATTAGTTAATCTAGTATTTATTTTTGAATTATGCTCACTTAACAGTAATGTTAATGTGAGTATCGTTAATCGTAGTCATAGTCATAGCTCATAGTTATATTAGTTATAGTAGCTGAACTTATCAACTTAGAAATTGTATATAGTTTATGTTTATTCAGTAACTCAGGCGCAGATAACTAGTGTGCCGGCTCCTCATCGAGTTAACTCAATAATATGATATGATTACATTGAGTTAACTCAATTATTGAGGTATCGTCTCGCGTGACGAGTTTTTTTGTTTTTTTTTTATTACACCATGGCAATCTGTCCCAGAACAATAAGCCACTGTGTTGTCGGACTTCTAGTCTGTTTGGCATTTATTCCCATGAGAGAGCTTCCATCAATGTGGTGTAGCTCTCATCTTCTTATGTGGCGAATCTGACGCTGAGACTGGGGATGACAGACATGAGTTTTTTCAGTCTGATGTGCTGCTGCCCTCCCTCTCCACTCAATGCCAGCGCTAGAAGATTAATGTGGTGTGTTAGTCTTTTCTGATATCTTAGACTATACTGACTTATTTCTTGGTTTACTGTGTGTATGTTGAGGTCCAGGTACATGTATTTGTTGCTTATACATGGGGATGCTGTTGCTTGCTTAACCCCAAAGTTAAATGCCGATTGTTCAGATTGGCTTAGTGATGGCTTTGTAAACCATCATTTTGCTCGCATTACTCAGTTGGGAGTGGCGACCTGGTAGCCAATATATGCTGCGGAGTTTGCTGTCGAGTTGTTTTCGCTTAGTCCATATGTGTTTCTGCCAGGTTAATCTCAGATCCAATTGTAGACCTAAATATTTTGCGTGTTCTTCTTGTGGGATATCTTCGTTGTATAATTTTACTGGCGGGCAGGTTTCTTTTCTAAGTGTGAAAGTTACATGAGTGGACTTGGTTTGATTTGCATTTATTCTTCATTGTTTGAATCACTTCTCCATCATTATGGATGAAACGTAAATTAGCGTCACGTTACGCATTCATGTTATATTCATGTCCGTGAAATTGCGGATAAATTGCAGGAGTATCGCGTTCGCTGGTATAGCCACGTTTTACGGCAACCGGCTACTTAAGCGGGGAACAAATGTCTGGCCATGCAACCACCGCCTGTAGACAAAAAAATGCTGGCTTGATGTCGTAGAGGTTGATTTGCGTGCCAATGGACTGACCACCAGAGATACCGAAGATCGTGTGAAGTAGAGAAGAAAAAGTCGGAACGCGGATCCTGGACGCCTAAGCGAGAGTTTGGGCTGTAACTGGGATTCAACGCTAAGATGTTGATATAATTTGTTTTATACACTTTTTTTAACTCAAAATCTTGACATCAAAGTATTCGCTAGGGAATTTTTAAGCCTTTTTAATAAGTATTTTTGAAATTTCAAAATGAATGTTCTGGCTCATATTAAATTGACATATTAAAACTTAATCTCTGTTCAGATTTCATAATTCACGAGATTTGCTGTATGCGCGGTTGCCAGAGGACAATAGCTCCTGGGATTGCCACTTGCGCCTGTGTAAGTTGTTCTATTGTCTGAATGGATTATGTTTGTGAGGAAACAAGGAATCGTATTTGTATAATAAATGTCTGTGTACAAAATTAAATATGGAGTCATAATGCATTATATTACCAAAAACTTTATAAGCAATCTCGAGGGATAAATAATCGCAAACATATTTATGATAAATAGTCGACCCTAAAAACGTTATTCTGCTATATGATAAAAAAAATGTTTTGGACCGAATTGTGAATCTAAACCTTTTTCGAATACTCGTACACTTGAACACACACATAATATTTTTATCAAAATCGATCTCGCTGTTGAGGAGTTCAATCTACTTTTTTTTATAGCTTGAGTTCAGCAGACAGGCAAACGGCCAACCCTGGCAGGTGGTCACCGTCGCCTATGGACGTTTGCAGCACCAGAGGCACCACCAACGCGCTGCCGGTCTCGAAGAAATTTTACACGCAAAGAAGAGTTGTCATAAAATGCATAGCTACGTTTTACGGCAACCGGCTACTTACGTGGGGAACAAATGATGCCGCCTCCGCCAGGCCCCCGCCTGGGTAGACACGAAAAAAAAATTCATATTATAATATTCAATGATGTGTGTTTTCTTGCCGCGGAGAAGTGGGGCAAACGGTTTAGCGCGCACGCGTAGGAGAGGGGAAGTCTCTACTACGTTTGCCTCATGACGAAAACTGTTAATATATCAAGCAATGCGGAGAAAGTCGCGGGAGTCAGCTAGTCTTCAATGAAAATTTAACTGCTAGAGTGGTGTCTCCTTGATCTAAAGTGGACAGTATAGAAAAGACAATGTTGTTTTATGTACAAAAAAATTGCTCAAGACAATAAAATATACATTTACAGAGAGTTTATGAAGTTATCGTACTAAATAAAATACTTTTGATCATAACTTATAAAGGAGAAAGGAAATTATTTATTTAGGACATAACTGTACACTTGTTTTGTATACAAAAAACACACAAATATGTACAAGATACATTGATGCACTAAACTGGACATCTTTCAGCTTCAGGAGAACAATATATAACAAAGGTATAGATTGACGACCTACGTGGCGTAGCGGCTAACGCACTTCGCTTCGCTTGCGGAGGTCGCGGGTTCGATTCTCGTCTCGCGTCTGAGTGTTTATGTAATGTATCTATTAACGAAATAAAAGTATATAAGTAGTATATTATTATTACTATTATTTTTTTACTTTTTATTGCTGTAGGACAGCAAACTGGCTGACGACCCGCTTAGAATTTAGCAGTTACCGTCGCCTATGGTTGTTTGCAACGCCAGTGGCATTGCGAACACCCTGCTGTCCCTCAGGGATACAGGAACTTGGGTCACTAATGCCGGAACACAACACAAAGTTATTATGGCGGCATACTTAACGCCAAAGGTGGTCGCCATCCAGGCGGGCTTGGGGCCCTACCACGTAGCTAGGGTAAGTTGTTTTGTCGCCTTTTACGACAGGCCGACCCCGGCTGCAGAGGTCAGTAATCTTTCTTCCCAGTATATTTATTTACAACGAACTATTTTACGAAAATTATTTACTACTAAATACCTATATAATGTTGGTGGAACTCTTAACACCCAAAAGTTGGCGACGAATAAGGTGCGTTTATCTATCTGTAATAACGAGTATTTAACATCCAAAAACCCGGATATAACTTTATAGGTAGCCGAATATATTTCTAATAATAACCATAATATCTTTAATACCCGTGTGAAACATCAATCGCCCAAGGGTGTTCTCGTGGATCATTTTTTATCCCCCCTCCACTGAACGGCTAATGAAAACGTTTACTTTGCATCGGATGTGATTTTTCATCGGATACCTCAGTGATGCGTGCGTATACCTTAGTGGACTGCTTTTACACCGTACTGTAATTTAATGAATTCATTTATTAAAGGAACTTTATTAGATTGATGAACCAATTAGAAAAATAAAAGTTTATTATGTATCGCTCCTAAACTCTATAGCCTACCTAAATTCTTAAATATAATTAAAAAAAAAAAAGATTTTTACTGACTAAATGTATTATTTGTCAGTATTTATCTATTAATATTTGAGATTATTTACTTGACAAATTTTATAAATTATTTACTTATGTTCATATAATATATTATTATTAAATAAATCGTATTGACGCTGTTACAACCTGACGGTGCGCACAATTAAATAAAAAAACGACTATTGAATAATTCTAAGTTTATTAAAACAAACGTAGTTACTATGGGTTGATTTTTATAACAAAATGAATTTTAAACTATATTATTAAATAAACCAAAGACAAAAAATACGTCAAAGACTATGAGACTATACCCGGGGCGTGGGTTCGCGGCACAGGGATGTTTACCGGTCGGTAAACCCTATTGGTGCGCAGGTCACTTATCTTAGGTCTTGTTCTGCGCCTGCAGGGTCGTCAGTCGTCCTTCGCAGCTTCGCGGGGGCCCGGCGTGCCCTGCTGTTTACGGAGGAAGTTCCCCCCTCAGCCCGTTCGGTGGCAGGACGGCAGCCTTCGGCCCGGACAATGGATGGCAGTTTCCAGCCCGTACAGTGGACGGCAGCTTCTAGCCCGTACAGTAGAAAGACAGCTTCCAGCCCGTACAGAGGACCCTCCGATTCTGAAACACGTCGAAGTGACCTTTGTAGCGCGAAAGACCCGACATCCAGACACTCTGGGAGACCAGGAGTGGCGTCGGTATCTTTCGCGAAACAATCATTGTTACGCGAAAATGGAGTGGTGATATTTTAGGTTCGGTCGAAATATTGTACCAATCAAAATAAAATAAAAAATAAGGAAATAAAAAAATTGCCTAACCCCAACTATTTATAACTCGGACTATCACCATTCCACTAGGCCTTGAAATACATCGGCCCGGGCCACGAGATCGGCAGGCCATATATCCGTAGGCCCGGGCGTAGGCGATAGGAGAACAGCGGGGTTTTTAGTGGGTAGTCGGATATGCGAACATCTTTCTCGGAGTCCCACAAATCCCTCGGTCCCCCCGGCCCGGGGGAACCCGTCAAGAGTGATTTGTCCCCGAGACCAAAAAAAAAGGCCTTGAAATATAAAAGAAAAGTCTAATACTTTACAAATCACTTTGCACTGTTTAGCTTTTCGAACTAATAACGACTTGTAGCTCTTCTGGTGTCAGAATTCTTGGCGTCTCTCGCGGCTTCGCCTTTTTATAATGGCCGCGGAATGACGTGCCCCCACTTTGAGAGGACAACGCCCACTTATCAAAATTTCTAGATTTTGGTGAATGCTACGTCGGCATGGAAAGAACTGGATTGCGCCTGACCTTTGACCCGCTACTCGAAAAAAAACCGGCTGACAGTGACAGAGCTATAGGCCAGAGGGGTAAAGAATTATCCACGAAGTAAGCCCCAAATGGCCCTTCATTTTTCTGGTTCATTCATCCTCGTATTATTCGATGAACGCTACTCAACTGAATGGTTTCTAGATGGTTCGATTCCCGGCCGCTGCCTTACCATATATGGTTTGGTTAATTTATTTCGTTATTACCTAAATTTAAAGGTGCGCGCGATCGAAACAATTAGTTGGTTTGTTTACATTTAAATACCCTCAATATTAAATATTTAAAATAATTAGATATGATTATTAAGTATTAGGGATTAATTATTTTACTCTTGTTACCACGTAACAACGCGATTGTATAATGGCTTAAATATCATATAATTTAAGCCTAAGTTTTTTTCTTGCTGAAAAACAGCAAACAGGCTGACGGCCCAGTTAATAGTAAGCAGTTACCGTCGCCTGATGTTTGCGACACTAGAGGCACCGCAAACACGCTGCTGTCCCATAGGGGTACAGGATTATTGCGGCATATTTACAGACCAAGGGTGGTTGCCATCCAAACGGGCTTGGGGCCCTAGCACGTAGCTAGGGTTGTTTTGTCGTATTTTACGACAGGCCGACCCCGGCCGTAGGGATCAGTGTCCTTACTCTGCCCCTGTACGGGGAAGAGTGCATGCTGAAAGACACTTCCTTATTATATAGTAAATAAATATATTGTGACATTTCACTCAACGCCATCTAGTCCCAAACACACTGTTAGTTACACTGCTCACTAGCTCAAAAGCTATTTCGGTTTAATCGGGAAATTTTTCAAGTGTTCGTTACAGTATAACTGGTAACCAATAAGCTCTTTAATATTTCTAGTGATTTCACTTGAGTCATCGTTCATAATGATGATGCAAATACCTTGAAAAGGGCTCTTAAGTGGGTCAAAATCGATTTTCAAGGTTTTCTTCTGAACGATCAAAAGGGTTTTGAAAAATATTGATAGACTTTTCAGTGTTTTTGCGTTGTTGTTTCCTTATCATCATGTTTAGGCCTTAATTCACCTGTCTGTTTTTGTCATCTATCTATATAAATAAAAATGGATCTTCGAAATGTATGTACGTACGCTCATAACTTTCGAATGACTGTACCAAATTGGATGATTCTTTATTTTATGTATTCGTTATTGTTAAGACAAGGTTTGTATAAAATGAAAATTATAAAAAATATTTTATATTAAATATTTTAATATTATTATAGAACATAGTCGCACTCGGGATAGCAGATCATGTGTCAGTTGACTTTAAACTTGGTTGGAAAGGCGCCACGGCGCCCTGACCTTCCGCCTGACGCAGGTCCTCTCGGGGCACGGTTGCTTCGGGAGGTACCTGTGTCGCATAGGGCGGGAGATGACGTCAGGGTGCCACCACTGTGGCGCGGGCGACGAGGAGGACACGGTGAACCACACTGTCGCCGTGTGCCCTGCGTGGCGCGAGGAGCGCCGCGCCCTCGTCGCCCAAATCGGCGTGGACCTGTCGCTCCCGGCCCTGGTTCTGTCCATGGTCGGGGGTGATCTTGGATGGACGGCCGTCGCCTCCTTCTGCGAGGCAGTCATGTCCGCAAAGGAGGCGGCGGAGCGGGAGCGGGAGTCGACCACCACACTCCCCTCCCGCCAACGCAGGCCACGCCGGCGGCGCCGGAGGGCCAGTAACGACCTCCGGCCGCCGTAAAAAGCGGCCGCGGGCGGCCCCTCGGGGGAGGACCCGCCGCCCGCACTATTGCCGCGAGGGTGAGGGCTGCGTGCTGTTTCGCGGCCCCCTCAACTCCTAGAGTTGTTAGGAGAGCGCCGGGGGGACGAAACCCTGACCCCCTGGCGCCAACACTTTAGAAGGGGCCCGCCTCAAGACAAAGGGCGGGCCGGCGCCGGCCCGGGCCACGAGATCGGCAGGCCATATATCCGTGGGCCCGGGCGTAGGCGATAGGAGAACAGCGGGGTTTTTTAGTGGGTAGTCGGAAAAATCCCGGAGTCCCACATATCCCTCGGTCCCCCCGGGCCGGGGGAACCCGTCAAGAGAGGTTTTTCCCCGAGACCAAAAAAAAAAAAAAGTTGACTTTAAACTGCGGCCGAGCGTGGCTCTCGCCCCGCGCCTCGCGAAGTGGAAGTAAAGCGGGCGGAGCTGCACGATGAGGTGCTCATGGTGGAGTGGAAGGAGCGCCTCGCGCACCCCAGCGCGGGCCTCGCCACCATCGAAGCGGTGAGGCCCGTCCTGGCCGAATGGGTAGAAAGGCGCCACGGCGCCCTGACATTCCGCCTGACGCAGGTCCTCTCGGGGCACGGTTGCTTCGGGAGGTACCTGTGTCGCATAGGGCGGGATATGACGTCGGGGTGCAACCATTGTGGCGCGGGAGACGAGGAGGACCCGGTGGACCACACTGTCGCCGTGTGCCCTGTGTGGCGCGAGGAGCGCCGCGCCCTCGTCGCCCAAATCGGCGCGGACCTGTCGCTCCCGGCCCTGGTTCTGTCCATGGTCGGGGGCGATCCTGGATGGACAGCCGTCGCCTTCTTTTGTGAGACAGTCATGTCCGCAAAGGAGGCGGCGGAGCGGGAGCGGGAGTCCACCACCACACTCCCCTCCCGTCAACGCAAGCTACGTCGTCGGCGCCAGAGGGCGAGTAATGACCTCCGGCCGCCGTAGAAAGTGGCGGCGGGCGGCCCCTCGGGGGAGGATCCGCCGCCCACACTATTGCCGCGAGGGAGAGGGCCACGTGCTGTTCCGGGGCCCCCCTCAACTCCTACAATACAGGAGAGCGCCGGGAGAACGAAACCCTGACCCCCTGGTGCCAACACTTCAGAAGAGGCCCGCCTTGAGACAAAGGACGGGCCGGCGCCGGCCCGGGCCACGAGATCGGCAGGCCACATATCCGTAGGCCCGGGCGTAGGCGATAGGAGAACAGCGGGGTTTTTTAGTTGGTAGTCGGATGGCTGAACATCTTCCCCGGAGTCCCACATATCCCTCGGTCCCCCCGGGCCGGGGGAACCCGTAAAGAGAGGTGTTTCCCCGAGACAAAAAAAAAGTTGACTTTAAACTGTGACAAGTGACAGTTGACTAAACTTCACACTGATACATCAGTGCTTCGAAGTGTTTCGTGTATTTAGAGTTTTATCATAGTGATATTTATTATTTTTTGCAGTTATTAATAACACACGTCCAGTCAGAGCTCAGTGGCTTACTACTGCACATATGGCCACTACTGTACCAGAAAAATCTATTTACTTACGTAATAGAGAATTTAAACAGTTTAGTGGTTCCTTAAATAACTGTGTGTTCCACATTTACTAGGGTTGGGAGATCACTTCTTTATTTCTTCACTTTTATTGATTGATTCATCAGTAGAACGGCCCTGTGTGTACACTAATACTACCAAAAATTTTATTCATAGTTCATAGATATGCGTGCCAACAGGCTCACTATCAGGGATGCTGAAGATCGTGCGAAGTGGATAAGAAAAAGTCGGAAAGCGGACCCCGGGCGCCAAAGCGAGAGTTTGGGCTGCAACCGGGATTCAACGCTAAGATGATGATGATGATGCTAGTTCATAGAAAGAAAATATAAGGCAGCGGTTGTTCTTCCTTAGGAAGTTAGTTAAGAAAGGAAAGGTCTCCAAAGATCACTGACAAAAAAGGTTTACTACATTTGGACTGTGTCAATACTCAAGAGGGTTCCTCGAGTAGATGCAACCGGGCGGAAATGTCAGTAAAAAATGTCATTCACATATTTTGCGCCGTATCAGCTCTTTCTTCATTGGACTTTCCATTTTTTGTAACCATCCACTTTCATTTATTGCTGTTACATAGGCATTTTTCCTTCGTATTATATGGCCATACCACGCTAATCAGTTATTTTTTTTCAACCACAGATCATTAATAAGAAATAGTGAGATAAGGTAACGATGTGGTCTGAAACAAGGTGTAGTGACCAAAATTGAGAAAGGTATGCTGAGGATGGTTTGGCCATGTCGAGAGAATGAATGAAGAACGATTGACGAAAAAAGTGTATAAGGCGAGTGTGAATGGAAGTGTTGGAAGGGGTAGATCTAGGCGGACGTTTCGAGACCAGATCAGGGACGTCTTGAAAAAAGGCCAGGTCAAGAGTACCCTAAACCGAAGGGCATGTATGAAGGGAATAATGAAAGTGGACGACGCGAAACAGGTATGTGAGGATCGTAGCAAGTGGAAAGAAGTGGTCTCTGCCTACCCCTACGGGAAAGAGGCGTGATTATATGTATGTATGTATGTATAGATTTTAAAGTTAATTTCTACTGTATTTTGTAATTAGTTGTGTTACTAAGGTTTTTAATAATTTCAATGTGATTTTGTTTCAATGTAACGAACAGATTTTCAACATCGTTGTAACTTTGTTTTATGAGCCAGCTTGTTAGTATTTTCTTACAATGGTATGTGTTTAGTGAATATATGTCAAGAACTTTGTTCAATTTGTTGTATAAAAAAGGACTAAGAAAGCATTGAAATTTACTAATATAATTTGTTATGAATATATTTAAAGTACAAACTGGATTTTTTTTTTCGAATATGATTAGTACTTAATTCTGTATGTAAAACTGTATTACAGTTCAGTTTTTAGTTAATTCTACATTTTGTTTGAGCCAGATGGCACCCTAATTACATTTATCTATTATATTTAAATAATTAAATTTTCTATTTTATACATCTCTGCTTGTTTCATTTTTCTAGCTGTTTTAATAATCTCTGCCCTTGTTAAGTTTTAGTAAAATAGGATGGATAGCAAGAGGTGAGGTGTGTCCGGATTCTGACCCAAATCCAGTGAGGACCTCGAATCAATGAGCACAGCCGCCCCTTGCGGGTTTGCTCAGATAACCTGGTCTGTAACTCCAGCTCTCTTCGGTCCTGATCAGTAATAGGACGTTCCTTATGTACTTATACAGCCGAGCTGTCTCCCAGATCCGAAGATCCAGCGGGGGAGGCCCGACAATATCAGTGCCGCGTTGAGCGACACACTACAGCATTGGCTTCGTTCCTCCAGAGTGTCCAATAGAGGGTCCAGCAGTAGATTCCAGTAAAATTCCCTCCAATGGACCCTTGCACGCATCCCTTAATGGTTCGCTTTCTACTCTCCATTTCCGCATAATGCACTATGTCGCTCGTCAATCCATCGGGACCCGAGGCCTTCTTAAGATTGAAGCTGCGCAGAGTCCTTTGCAGTTCCCCGCTGGTGAAATGCGGGTCGTCGGTGTCGTCCGGTAATCACGAACTGGCCAGTTCCGCCCGGGCCCTGAGGACTCTGTAGACGTCAGTGTCCACTCCGTCATCGTCATCCGGGAAGAACGTCCGAACCAGGAGATTTGCAGACTGCTCGGGACTCTGTGCAGCTCCTTCCTTTACGAAGAGCTGATCCTCGTGTCGGTCTGGGGTCTTTCTCAACACCTGGTAGATACCGTCCCATATAGACTCCCTCTCTCATGTCGAACAGAAAGCCTTCCAGCTTTCTGTTTAGGCAATGACAACCCTCGACTCGGATTTGGCCGCGAGGTACTTGTCGACGACGTAGGGCTGCTAGTAATATCAAAAATATTCGTAGATGTGAAAATTTGATCTAAATACAACGTTTGCCAGGTCAGCTAGTATATAATACTCGTATAATTTATAATATAGTGAGTATGTATACTATATAGTCTTATGCAGTCAGCATTTGATAAAAAAATAGATATATGAGAATAATAAGAGAAAATAAATAAGAATGATGTTCTAGAGTACTTAGTAGTAATTTATGTATTTTCTCAGTTTGTTTAATTATTCTTGTTAGGGTTACATTTTTTGTATTGTAAATTGAGTGGGGTGGACTCTGAAAATCAGCACTGTGTTTGAACAAATTTCCATACAGCATAATGCTGAGTGTCAACCTCGTTGACGGTATATACATGTAGATGTAAGATCTAACTGTAACATTTTTTTTCTCTTGATGTACATGTACTGTTCCTGCCAATAATTTTTTCTTTCTTGGTTTAATTTCGACTAAATTAATTTTAATTTTGACGACCTCCTGGCGTAACGGCTAACACATATCGGTAAGCCTGCACGGGCAAGATAAATAATCAGACTCATATTCACTATCATGAGAAAATTGTGCCATCAAGAATAATTAACGGGTTTTAAATTAAATAAGGTAGGCAAAGGCAACGTCGGTACAGAATAAAGACCTCTGTCGGCATGAAATGTAAATACCTCAATACGAAAACAAGGCAGCTGTTGGCAGAAAGGCATGTTTACACTAAAACAAACCCCTTTGTCGGCATGTCAGCAAAACATGTCGGTACCAAGATCAAGTAGTATAATTATATAACGATCACCAAAATATATTTACATAAACTACATTTACTCGTATCTATGTTCATTTCCGAATGTCTGTAACAGTGCCACCAACTAAAGAGAAAAACAATATGAGGCGTAAAGCACGCAACAATTACAAACATAAACATAAGTTAGAATCCTGATTTAAAATAATACTTTATGAATTATAAAAACTGATTCTAAACAAATTTACTGATCGTTCAAGTATTAAAACATCTGAAGGGAAACTTTTACGAACTAATAAAAATATAAACTTGTAAATCGTTTCAATAATTTACCATATTTTCTACGACAGAAAACTTATAACTGTTGACTCTTCAGTAGAGCGAGAAAGTTCGAGAACTTGATATCGTATTTTTGTATCGTATTGTAGTGTGTAAGTCGATTTAGTCAGTATAATTAAAGTCGTCGTACAGACAATACGTGTTTCAATTAACGACCTATACCCCCCATACCTCATGGCGACCCTGCCTTGCGCTATCGCCTAGGTATCGGGTTTCGCCCAGGTGCCGGGCGACGCGACGGCGCGACGGATAAATAAGCGAGATCAGCGAATTCCTGTGTGCCTCAGTGCACGAAGTTAAGACTTTTGAATTATAAAAATTAAAAAACATGATATAATGACGCCAACCACTGAACTGACAACGTCGTTTGAAGACAGAAAAATTATATATTATAAAAATTACAATGGGCAACGGAAACAATAAACAAGAAATAAAGGAGGTGATTATTGGAGAGAATACTATTATAGAAACTCATATCCAAAGAAACAACATCCTACTGCTGTCGGCCTTGGGATTAATCATACTTTTCATTTTGGTTGTACTTATTAAAAAAGTACTGGACAGACAGAAGAAATGGATAGATAAGAGAATTAATGCTGAGTTTGTCAGAAGAATGCGTATGCGGCTGTCCAAAAGGATCTACGGCGAAGGAGAAGGAGTTGAGGATGTGTAGTGCTTTTATTATTTTTTTAATTCTTTTTCTGTGAGCTATAAAACTAAGAGTGCTATGTTTGTGTTTTTGTGCGCTACTTATTCCAGAACAAGGTGCCGTTACTGATTTTCTATTGAACTTTAAATTTAGTTAATAATTAGTGAGTATATTTTAACGTCATTAAAAAATCTATGGAAGAAAATGTAGAACAAATTTTATGTGAGTTAACTGACATACAAATATATTTAAGGAAATTGGGCTCTAAAAGAAAACAATATAAAATTATTGTAGACGAAAAAATATTAAAGGCTAAAAAGCTATATTCTTCTTATGAAAATATTATAAGTATTATTCCCGAGCATAAAATTTCTTTAGAATTAGATGAACTTATACTTGAAGTATTAGGAGAAAAAATTGAATTAGCTTACTCAAAAATTCTTACTTATAGTACTGAATCTAGCTTAAAATATAATAATTTTTGCAAAATGGAAAACTTTGAGATAAGAACGGCAACATCATTAATTCCTATAATGGATGGTTCTGAGGAAACAACAGAAAAAATTATTGACACTGTAGAATTGTATAGTGATTGTTTAAAAAATAAAGATCAGATAAAGTTACTAATATCTTTCGTATTAAAAACTAGGCTTACTAAATCTGCTAAGTTAAAATTAAAAGGTGAATATAATGATATAGAAAGTCTCGTAAAAGACATGAAATCTTATTTGCTTACAAAAAAATCTGCAAATTCTATTCTTTCTCAAATAAATAACTTGAGTCAAAATAATATGTCTATCAGTGAATATGGAAATAAATTATCAGAATTATTCGTAGGCCTGACTATCGCACAAGCTGACGGTAACGAAAAAGCATGTGAAATACTAAGACCTATAAATGAAAAACTTGCAATTAAAAGATTTTCTGATGGGTTAAGAAATAGGCGATTAAGTACCATTATTTCAGCACGTAACTATTTGGACCTCAAAGATGCGGTGCGAGCAGCTGAAGACGAAGAGTTGGCTCAACCTTCTTCATCCAGCAATATTTTCAACATGAGAGGTAGGTCAAATAACAGATATAATAACACAGGAGGTCGAAATAATTATTATAAGAATGGTTTTAATTCCCTAAAACCATTTGGATATGCTAATTATGACACAGTTAATAAATATAATAATTTTAAACAACAACATTTCAATAATAATTCCCGTGGTGGATATTACCGTGGAACAAGTAATAACAGGGGAAATAATTATAATTATTCTTCGACAAGATCTTATCGTGGTAGAGGAAATCGTGGTAGAAGTTCACAACATAAGATGTTCCCTGTTCAATTATGTGACAATACGGAAAAACAAAAAGAAAAATTGGAAAATGAAAATCGGTTTTTTCGGGGTTAAATATTTTAATATTATGACTTGTAATGAAAATGTTAGATATGCTCATTTTAATGTAAATAATAACAAATGTTCATGGCTAGTAGATACCGGAGCATCAATTTCAGCAGTTACCAAGAAAGCATTAACGGAACAAATTCCACTATTTAGAGACAACATCGAAATAAATGGTATTGGGGGAAAAACTCAATCTGAAGGTTTTGTTTATCTATCTTTATATGATCAAAATGGAACTTGCTTTAATCATAAATTTTATTTGTTTGATAAATTACCCTGTAAATCAGATGGAATACTTGGGCTAGACTTTTTATCAAATTATGATTCACATATTGACTTAGAAAATAATATATTAAAATTACGTAATGTGCACGAGTGTACCATACCACTTTATACGACACCAACTATTTCTTATAGCTGTCTGACTGTACCTGCTAGAAGTGAATCAATCCATTATATACAATTACAGAATAATAAATTGAACCATGATATTGTTGTTTTACCAAAACAGTTAAATGAAAATTTGTATTTAGCAGCCTTAATAGTTAAACCTGTTAACAATGTTATACCGATTAAAATATTGAATACCGGTGAGGAGTTAGTTACTATACCAACTTTTCAGCCAGAAGTACATTCGTTAAATGAATACCAAATCTGTCAATTTACTGCATGTAAGTCGAATGCAGAACGAGCTAGTACTTTGTTATCAACCTTGAATATAGACCATTTACACCCTACGGAACGGACGACTATAGAAGCTATTTGTTCCAAGTATAGCGATATATTTTATCTCCCAGGAGATAAACTTACTACTACCAATATATACGAACATAACATTTATTTAAAACCAAATACGAATCCTATTTATACGAAACCGTATAGACTACCAAATAGTCAAAAACCAGAAATAGATAAACAAATTAAGCAAATGCTAAAAGACGATATTATAGAAGAAACTCAAAGTGAATGGTCAAGTCCTATTTTACTTGTACCAAAAAAGTCCGACGATGTTAATAAAAAGTGGAGATTAGTTATTGATTACCGTAAATTAAATGAAATTATTCAAGACGATAAATTCCCATTGCCTAATATAACGGATATTTTAGAATCTCTTTCCGGTGCAGTTTATTTTAGTCATTTAGACCTTAGCCAGTCATATTACCAAGTAACCTTGAATCCAGAGTCTAGGAAACTTACGGCATTTACAACTAATACGGGACAGTACCAGATGAAAAGAATGCCAATGGGTCTTAAAACCAGCCCTAGTTCTTTTTCAAGAGCTATGACTATAGCTATGTCAGGATTAAACTATGAGAAATGTTTTATCTACCTTGATGACCTTGTAATTTTTGGACGTAATTTAGAAAGTCACAATAAAAATTTAACTGATGTTTTTGAAAGACTTAGAAAAGTAAATTTAAAATTAAATCCCAATAAATGTAATTTTTTAAAACAAGAATTATTATATTTAGGTCATACAGTATCAGCAAAAGGAATCTTGCCTGATAAAAACAAAATTAAAATAGTTGAGAATTACCCTAAGCCTAAAAATACAGATGAAGTAAAACGCTTTGTTGCATTTTGTAACTACTATAGAAAGTTTATTCAAAATTTTGCTGAGATAACTATCCCATTAAATAACTTGTGTCGTAAAAATGTACCTTTTGTTTGGTCCAACGAGTGTGAAAATTCATTTCAAATTTTAAAAAAAAAGTTGATATCACCACCCGTTTTACAGTACCCAGATTTTTCGAACAAAAATGAGTTCATTTTGCAAACTGACGCTTCAGGTATTGCCGTTGGAGCAGTACTTTGCAATAAAGATATGCGACCGATTGCTTATGCAAGTCGACCTTTAAACAAAGCCGAACGAAATTATCAAACAATTGAAAAAGAATTAGTTGCAATCGTGTGGGGAGTAAAGTATTTTAGGCCATATCTTTTAGGTAAAAAATTTACAATTATGACTGACCATAAACCGTTAATATATTTGTTTGGAATGAAAGATCCGTCAAGTAGATTACTAAAACATAGATTAACATTAGAACAATACGATTTTAATATCACTTATATTAAAGGAAAAGATAATTGCGTAGCTGACGCATTATCTAGGTTACCAACAAACTCGGACGAATTAAAGTGTATGAACTCAATATTATTAACAGTAATGACTAGAGCACAAAAGAAAAAAATAAGCAACGTGGAAGATAATACAGAAACTCATATCAATAGCAATGACACGGACAATCGGAGTGATCACCCGAAAGTTGTGGAATTGTTACGGATACCGAGTGACGCTGTAGAGATGGTTTTAATAGAAGGAAAGGAGATAAATAAACTTAAGAAACAAAATAATATAAATGTAGAAACCGAGTGTTTTGCATTTTCTCAAAGTAAGAAAACGTTATACATTAACCTTAATTTCAAAGCGCAATACACGCGAGCCGTTTTTGTGAAGAAATTAAGTCAGTTTTGTAAAAACATAAACGTTGATAAAGTATGTATAATAAAAGGAAATAATAACGCGTTATTTATTAAAGATTTAGTAGACGAAATTAAAAATGACGAAATGTGGACCGGTCCACGCATTTGTATTTTGCGAGGTGTTGAAAGAATTAATGACGACAATGATAAAAGATTTATTATTAATGACTATCATTTACTGCCCACAAGTGGTCATGCTGGTGTGCGCAGAATGATTAATAACATAAAAAGAAAGTATTACTGGCCAGAAATGGAGAAAGATGTTAGAGAATTTGTAAGTAAATGCGATAAATGTCAATTTTCAAAGTATTCAAGAAATACTAAGGAGCCTATGGTAATAACAACCACAGCTTCGTATGCTTTTGAAAAAGTTTTCTTAGATTTAGTTGGTCCACTGGACAAAGATATAGATAATAATAGTTATATACTTACATTACAATGCGAATTAACTAAATTCGTAGAGGCGTATCCACTTCAAAATAAGGAAGCTGTAACCGTAGCTAAAGCATTTGTTAACAATTTTATTTTAAGGTTCGGAATACCGAAACAGATAGCTACAGATAAAGGAACAGAGTTCATGTCATCTACAATGACAGAAGTCTGTACTCTTTTGGGAATTGAAAAATTAAATTCAACTTCATACCACCATGAATCAATAGGATCTCTTGAGAATGCACACAAACATTTAGGTGCATATCTGAGAATACAATGTGACCAATTTTCTGAAACTTGGAGCCACTGGCTTCCATTCTGGTGTTTTACTTTTAATAACACTGTACATTCTTCTACAAAATACGCTCCATATGAGTTAGTTTTTGGGAAACCTTGTGAAATCCCGAGTAGAATAAGTAAAAACATTGAACCTTTGTATAATCCAGATAATTATAGTTTAGAATTAAGGTATCGTTTGCAAGTTGCACACAAAGATGCTAGAAATAATTTGTTACAAAATAAACAAATAAGAAAATGTACTTATGATAAAAATAAAAAACAGGTATTATATAAGAAAAATGATTTAATATTGTTAAAAAATGAACCTGCAACAAAATTAGATAAATTATATATTGGCCCATATACTGTAATTGAAGATTTAGAACCTAATGTAAAAATTATGAAAAACAATAAGATAGAAATTGTGCATAAAAATAGAACTAAGTTGTTTAAAAATAATGTTTAATATGCTTAGCATTAATTGAATTCTAGTATTAAGTCACTATGTACATACTAATATAATACCAATTTTATTATAATAACTGTTAAAAAAAAAAAAAAAAAAAAAAAATGTTTAGGTTACATTTTTTTTTCTTGTACCCCGGTGGTGTAGTGTGTAAGTCGATTTAGTCAGTATAATTAAAGTCGTCGTACAGACAATACGTGTTTCAATTAACGACCTATACCCCCCACACCTCAGTATATTTTAATAAGAATATTTTTGTTATGCAAATTTTTTTCTTACTTTTAAAGTTTTGAGTTTATGTACGGAGGGTATACGAGTTTATGATATATAGTTACTTCCTATAGATATCGTGCAGAGGCGAAATGAGAGTATTGACTTCTGCAGCTGAGGGTGCTTTAAAAGGTGTCGGAACCCTAACTAGGCTCCAATTTTATGTGGATGGTAACATCCCTGGTTTCTAAATATGCTACGATATGCTCTTAAACTATTTATTTCCAATTGACATCATATTTTATAAACTACCTTCATTTCTTCACTCGTACGAGTATAATTACAGTAGCCTAATAATTATGTCTAACACACGGCACATTCGAATTAAGATTCTGTTCCCAAGTATATTAAGTATAGATTTTATACTCAACAAGTATTTTATTAAAATACCCTCAATATCTCAGCCTAAGATTACCAGGGTCCCAAAAATGCGAAGGTGCGGCTTTTATCCAAGCTACCAGTGAAGTGGTAATAAAACTGTCATCGAATGTACCCCTATCAATCTACGCTTGTTCTATACGCCAATATTTGTAAAACATAAGCCATAATCCCGGGGACTGATGGGCTATCAAATAAAATACACCGTACTGACCTTGCGAGATTACTCTGAACCCCTTTCGAAGGGGAATTTCATTATGTTATGAGAGGTAGCGTCTAATTTGTAAATTTTATTAGTTTTTTTTTTATGAGAAGTAGAGCTAGTATTTTCCAAACGATCAATGTCTATTCTAGTGCTTCAAGCAATCATTATCTTTATATATGGTTTTGTCAGAAAAATATCCGTACAGGGGCGGAAAAAGAATACTAACCTCTGTGGCCGGGGTCGGCCTGTCGTAAAAGGCGACAAAACAACCCAACCTAGCTACGTGGTAGGGCCTCAAGCCCGTCTGGACGGCGACCACCTTTGGTCTTAAGTATGCCGCCATAATAACCTTGTGTTGTGTTCCGGCATTAGTGACCCAAGTTCCTGTATCCTTATGGGACAGCAGCGTGTTCGCGATGCCACTGGTGTTGCTAACACCTATAGGCGACGGTAACTGCTAAATTCTAAGCGGGCTGTCAGCCTGTCTGCTGTCCTACGCAATAAAAAAAAATCACTAAATAAATTATTTTTCTTTTTATTCTATCTACAATTACTAACATTATAACTATTACACAAGCTGATGATGGCTTATCCCTGATGGCTTATCCACGTTGCTACTGCTATTTCGAAAAAAACTGTGTGTGTCAGCTCCGACGCACGACTGGAGTTTACTACTTAAGTACGATTGTCTAAACATACGCAAAAAGAGTTTATTTAACTGAAAAAAGATTAATACCATATGAAAGGGTAAATTAACAAATTAATGAAAATAATATACATACATAAAAAAAGTTTTAAAACAGTTTTAAGTTCAACCTAATTACAACTATGGCACCTAGTAATAAAGTCACAAATCTCCAAAACATTATCTAATACTTATGATCATTCGTCATATAAAATGAGAAAAGCAATAAATTACTCTTGTCACTTACAAATGAAAAGATATATGTTAAACGTAACGAGGTCATTCATTAGTAGATTTTACTCTCACATTTTTCTCATACCGGGCGCGCCTTTTATATGAAAATCGATTCTTAAGGAGTAAACTCCAAAAAGAAAAACTTAGAGCCTTTTTACTTGTTTTGAATATCTGATGGAGTATCATGAATTTAAGGTAGGTCAATAAACAAAAAATATAACGTACTTTAAGTTGCCACTCGATACGTATTTAGATTAAAAAATAAATGTTCTGAAGGTTTTATTAACGGAATTGTTATTAATTATATCGTCGGCTTAGTTATCAAAATGCGCAATTGCTTTTGGCTTAACTTTACAGGAGCAAGTAAAAACTTTGTTTTTGCTATGCACGGGAATTATTTTACTCATAACGCAGTCACTCATAACAAATTAGCCATATTTTTGTAGAACATAGAAAGAAAGAAAGAAAAAATGTTTATTTAGAGCACAATATAAGTAAATAATAACATATTAAATGAAATCTCATTACAGATATAAGTGCCCTAAAAGGTCTTCTGCTCAGCATAGTTGGTTATAAGAAACCAACGCTGGTCTTCCGCAGAGGCCTTCAAGAATGACATAACTCATTGAGAAATGGAATATTTTATTGCTGCAGTTCACAACAAATGAACAATACATATTATATAACTACAAAAACATACAATTTGTTATTCATAGACAACATATGCCCATGTACAGTAAATATACCGTATACCTGAACACCTCATACGACCACAACATACGAAGTAATCCAATAGATAGGCTTCAAAATACTCCACTAGCCATCTAGTTAAATTTAAGTCTTATTTCAATATTGTGTGAACTTACGCATTTTGATAATTAAGCTGATGATATTCAACAATTAAAAGTTAATTCGTTTAAATACATGAAAAAAAAAACACGGGCACGCGATTTTATTAAGTAATAATTTAAGAATAAAACTGCAAAGTCCTATAAGATGCGTGCAAATAAATTTTCTTCCTAATGTCGTAAATGGACGGATCCTTAGAACTTAGATTTTTTTAATAATTTTTTCTAGTTGCTTAAACAGTTTTAAAAATAAGACTATAAATCGGCAATGTCTTTTATTTGTACCATCCACCTAATAAATAGCTGCAATATTTTTCGTTACGAGAGTTTGGCAAGTGTCGGAGTCTCATCAATTCTCGTGACCAGTAGTGGACGATCTGATGGTAATCAAGTCGGAATAATATGTGTAATTTGAGGTTTCTAGATATGCGGATTTTCAGGGAAAATCTATGAGTAGATTTAGCTTGGGGGGTAAGGCGGATGCGTACAACAAATCATTACACGGGTATCACCTTACTTGCCCGTGGTGCTCCCTGCCGGTAAATGATGACGCTCTAACGATCGATGGATGACGGGATAACCATCCCAACTATGCCGTCCTACAAATCGTTTTGATTGGAGAAAAGCAGCAGCGTCTCCTATGCCAATATGTAGGTTGGTACTGCGGTCTCCAACCCGCATGCCAAGCGTGGTGAGTACAGGCATTAACCCCCATGGTAGCACACTACAAGAAACGGCTCTCAGTTCGCGTTGGCTCTCCTATTCCAGTCTACGACAAAGTTTGCGGTAACGGCGGGGCGGAGGGTGCGAAGATTCTCCAGGCAGGAGGCTGCCACCCTAACATCTACTTGGCAATGTATAATGGACGCATGGTAATGCTGGACGATCACCTTGCTGAGTTGAAGGTAGAGTTAAGTTGTACTACTTCCGGCAAGATGATAGGGCTTCCCAGGGTGGTATCGGATTTCTCGTCAATAAGATCCTCGTTAACAACGTTTTGGACGTTAGTAGTGTATTTAACCGGCGTACTTCATACTTAAGCTTAACGACAGGTATTCCCTGAAGGTAGTGAAGGCATGCGTCAACATCGACACACTGTGACGGGGAGGTTGAAGCTATGTATGAGGGCTTATCTCTTGCCAGCCAGTTGAGTGGTCCAATAGCGGGCTGAAAAACTCACATTTCTGCCTAGGATTCCCCTCTAAAATTTTTCGTGGCACTAATAAGTTGTCTAGTGTAAATGCTAAGTGATATTGGAATATTATTATTACAGTTTATGTAGATTTCATCTCATACAATAAATAGGAGCAGTGTGAACTTTATCAATGTATTCTTTTACTCACGGATTCACATAATGTTAGCAATTCATGCGCGCGATGCGGGATATTTCAAGTGCTATATATGTATAGCACTTGAAATATCCTCACCATCACCATCTCCACTCACTACAGCGTTGTTATGTGGGTGGACATGGCAGAGTCCCGATACTGTGACAAGAAATGAATATTTCTCATTATGACAAATAATAAGCACATATTTAGATATGTTTCTGTGGTCAATAGATTTAACAACGGTGGAGACCACCGACTTGTACGAGGTACTCTAAATAGTAACTGTGCGACTCGCACGCGATGCTATAGAGGAGGTTCATTTTAACTAAGATCTGGCTGCACTGGACTCGGATGAAATTCCCGTTGACTAGTCATCATTAGCTTGGGCTTATCCCAATCATTTGGGGTCGGCACAATATGTCTTTTTCTTCCATTTTATCCTACCCTTTTTTTAATGCTGTAGGACAGCAGACACACTGCTGTCCCATAAGGGTACAGGAACTTGGGTCACTAATGCCGGAACACAACACAAGGTTATTATGGCGGCATACTTAAGACCAAAGGTGGTCGCCATCCAGACGGGCTTGAGGCCCTACCACGTAGCTAGGGTGGGTTGTTTTGTCGCCTTTTACGACAGGCCGACCCCTGCCGCAGAGGTTAGTATTCTTTTTCCGCCCTTGCACGTATAAAAATTGTGGCATTCTTCATCTATCATTACAAACCCTCTGCCCTTGTACCCATCTACTTACATATTATCTATCAATTAGTTGCCTAGTATCGATTGTTATAATTATGTTAAGCGCTTTGCTGCTTACTTTAGTACTAGATGGCGCTGTTTCAATGTTCACAGTATCTTTTTTTTTCTTCTTAACTAACTTCATAGAAAAGTTATTATATATATATTCAATCTTCTATATCTAATTTTTTATCTATATAAATTCAAGCTGTTATCATTCGACCAGAAGAAGGTGGTAAGCGAACATAGGAGGCACTCAAATTATAAAACAACCGCATTTTAGATAAGCCAAGTGGATTTCTACCACGGAATAAATATCTCCGTCCTGAGCCAGAAGAATGTACTGTAATACGTCACGAGGGGGCGCCACCGATTGGCTGTGCGCCGATACGAGTGTAGGGTTGGGTTTGTATCGATATGATTGTTGATAAAAATTATTACTATGTCGAATTATTTTATAAGAATTTAAAATATTCAGCGACGGACTTGTTACCAGCGGCGGTCCCGGAGTAGAGCAAGCGATATAGGTGCCAGGTACTAAGTGTCGCTAAAAAAATGAAAAAATTAAAATTAAAAAGATATATGAAAAATAGGGCTATAATAGTGTTCTATAATATTATAAAAATTTAGTTATCGTTTAACAACAAGCCTTAATGAAATTAGCAAACCTGACTATAAGTGCAAAGAACCTGTGTTTCTTTAATTTCTACTGGGCTGTTCTGTCAAAAAAGCAGTGCTTATATACATACTAGCTGACCCGGCAAACGTTGTTCTGCCATATAAATAATAAAATGTAAAAAAATTAAAAAAAAATTTGGGGGTGGGTCACCCCTAACATTTAGGAGGATGAAAAATAGATGCTGGCCTATTCTCATAGATACCGGATAAGCACAAAAAATTTCATCAAAATCGGTCAAGCCGTTTCGGAGGAGTATGGCAACGAAAACTGTGACACGAGAATTTTATATATTAGATTATATAGTTCATAAATAGTGCTGTATATACCACTCAAATTTATAGCAGATCCTTTCCAGTTATGGCTGTGAAACTGTGGAATGCATTGCCATTTAACATCAGAAGTGCCAAATCACTTACCTTCAACTCACTGGTAAAAAAACTATCTTCATTTATAATTTATCTTAAGAATGTGAAAGCCTTGAGTCGGTGTTTAGACTTTTTATATTAAATGAACAAATCTTTTAATACACTCTTTTTTATCTGCATTCAGCCATCTTGTTCATTTTATTTGATCTGGCATATCCGCTGTCATTCATCCTCTGTCTTGCCATATGTAATTTTCACAATCCCACATGTATATGTAATTTTATTTTTCTCTTATATATTTACCATTTTATGTAGTTTATTTTCCCTTTATTTATTCAATTGTATATTATTTTATATGATACTCTTGCGTAACACTGATAATGCGATACTGATGGTAAAAAATGATGGTATTTTTTCAGAACTGACATTATTCTACTATCATGACGAATACAGCCAGATATCCAGAAGATTTTTATAAGTTTATTTCACTTCATCGATATAATTAGTTCCCATCTCTTTATTCCTCTCAGACGAATGGACTAATTTTATTGGTTGGATTTAGGTATCTACGATAATGTACAGATAGAAAATCCCGGTTGTTTATATATACCAGATAAAAATAGACTTTTAAAAATTTTCAATTAATTTTCTTCTTATAACAATATTCGGTTCATATTCGGACGCAGAGAGAAAGTTATACCAAGTTATTGATCTAAATGCAGATGAAGTGTGCACAACAAGGACTTACGATGCCTATGATTGCAACGCCAGGAGTCTTGTTAGCGTGATGTAGTTTATGTAAGATGCGAAATAATTTATCTCCATGCAGGGGTGGAGTAAGAATACTGACGGCTGCGGCCGGTGGTAGCTCTTCATAAAAGACTAAACAACGCCGGCTAGGTGGTAGGACTCCAAGCCCGTCTGGTTGGCTACTACCCCTGGTTTTTAAATATGCTTCTATAATAACCTTATGCTGTGTTCCAGCATAAGTGACCTAGGTTCTAGTTGCCATATGCTGTCGGCAGGGTGTTAGTGGAAAAAATAAGAAATAAAAAAATGCGCCTGGACAGCGGGAAGAACCAATTAGATAGGACGTTGCTACTTTTTTAAGATAACTTCTGGTATCTTTTTATACTGCTGAGGAACAGCGGACAGGCTGACGGCCCATTTAATAGCCGTTGATGTTTGCGACGACAAAGGTGCCGCTAACACGCTGCTGTCCCATAGAGATACAGGAACCTTGGTCACCAATGGCGGAACATAACACAAGGTTTTTATGGCGGCATACTTATAGACTAAGGGGGGTTACCCATCCAGATGGGCTGGGAGCCCTACTAATCAGTTTGTTTTGTAGCATTTTTCGACAGGCCGGCCCCGGTCGCGGGGGTTAGCATACTCCACCCTTGCACAGAGAACAGACCTTGTGAGACTTAGAGGTTTTTTAGGGTTTTTACACACACAATACATGCACTCAGACCATAACAAAATGTTATCATCATATAAATCTATTTTGATACGTGTGTCGTTTTTTTGTCGTGTATCGAAGGTATTCTCTTTTTATGGTTATTATTTATTTTATATATTTTATTTCACGGATATACAATATAACGAAAGTAATTATAGAGAGAATAAAAATATGTAAATATTAATGTTAATAATAAGTCTTTTTAAATAAATTTGTATGCCAGAAACGGCGAAACATATTATTCTAAACATTATTATGTAATTTTAAAATATACATTTAACATATTTATTTGTCAATAAATATTTGGTATTTTTTGTATATTCTCTCTCTCAATCACTTCTTTACACTCCACAACAAGGGTCCAATCAGTTCAAGAAGGTGGATATATTTCTTTAATTGGTCACGCTTGCTTTAAGGGTTCTTGATATAAGGGTATCAATGTTTTGATCTAAATAAACGATAGGGTTGTGAATCTCTGAGGCGAAAAATAACTATCATGTGTATATATATTATATGAATATACTAAATGAAAATATCTGCTAAAGTATGTTAAAGCTAGTATGTAATAGTAGGTATTATTTACAAATTTTTAAATATTCACCGTGTGGTTAACACTTTTTGAAACCGGGATTGAGTATATCAAATAATAATAACTTATTTCAACATAAGGTCTTATTGAGGGTCAAAAATCTACTACCGTTCCCAATACAAAACCCTAGTAGCCAGAGAAATGGCGAAACAAACTCCGCAGCGAATATTTTGTCACTGTGACACACGGAGGAGCGGGACGCGCACTCGGCGCGGAAGCTCCTCGCCATGTCGATTCCTATTTCAATCTAGCCACCGAGATAACGCGGACACCGTGTATCAACCTGCGCAGATTTACCAGTCAGGCCTGAATAGGAAAGACTTGGAACCGGGATGTGTGGCGCAAAATTGGGACGATGATAGGTTGACATAGGTACTACGGATTCGATTAGTAAAGCTCTCAAATAAAAAAATAACACAAATATAGTTTTAAAATTCACCAAAATTTATATAAGCGAAATATCATCACGAGTCTAAAACTATACACCCGATCGACAAGAAATTTAGCACAGTTACTCATTTTGCGTTATAAACGATTACTAAGAACGGATGTCCCAGATGTTATCCAGATTTTTATTTATTTATACACCTGAATATTGATTACCGGGTCAGCTAGTATAATATCCAATCAACGTACCACACAATAGGCACCACTAGAGCAAATTTCTGAATCAGGTCAGGTTAACCCTAATGAATATTCAATATTTTGTGATTGGATCCCAAAAATAACAACCATTTATTAGTATCCGAATATCAGAATATAGTCTTTATAAATATCTTCTACGTGTGATATGAATAAAGGGACGGTATTCAACAAGAAAGAATCAAATGAATTATCTGATTTAGTGTTCACTTTGAAGAAAATTATAGTCTGATATTATTATCGGCCAGAATTGAAAATAAGACTACCCCATTACTTTTAAATTACAACATAAATTACGATGTAAAAATACTTATCCCATAGGAAGGGTAGAGACCACTCCGTTCTCGCAGATATTACGCTAAACACAACAGTGCATTCTTTGAATGGGATTTTTTTATAAACGTTTTATTTCCGTTAAAGCACCTCAAGCTCTGAAATGAAAATAGAGCTGTAACCTAAGTTTGTTAACTATAAACTAGCAAAAAGAAGTCCATTTGTTATTCCTTTTCTCCGTGCAGGGACGGAGTAACTAACCTCTGTGGCCGGAGTCGGCCTGTCGTAAAAGGCGATAAAACAATCCTAGCTACGTGGTAGAGCGGTAGAGCCCCTGCGCTTGTATGAAAGGTGTGCGTGTAGAAGAACTCTTGGTCTATAAGTATGCTGCCATAATAATAATATTTTGTGACCATTCACACATCGCCATCTAGTCCCAAACTAAGTAGCATAGCACTTGTGTTATGGGTACTAGACAACTGATATACTACTTATATACTTTTTTTTTGTAAATAAATACATATTATACATAAACACCCAGACGCGAGACGGGAATCGAACCCGTGACCTCCGCGAGCGTGCCGAAGTGCGTTATCCGTTACGCCACCGAGATCGTCAATAATCTTGTGTTCTGGCCATAGTGACCCAGGTTCCTGTACTATGGGACAGAATCGCGTTCGCGGTGCCTCTAGTGTCGCAAATGGATGTTTGTGAGGTGTTTTAACTGCTTAGTGTGTTAAAACCTGCGTGTTTTGTATATTTATATAATCAAAGCACTGACATGTTTTAAAAGTATACTTTAAAAATATTCTAGTGACTTTTACACCGTAACTTGTTTTCTCATTCTACTTCTGTCATGTCTTGTTAAAATAAACTCTTGTTAATCGGCATCTTACAAATTTATTTATTTTAAAGAATTGCTTCATATACAGCAATTCTTTTCGGGACTCTGCCTCAACATAGTGGACCGTTAGCCTACTGTTTCTCAGCAACAAAAAAATACCTTAGATAAATAAATACACTATTACAATTCACACAGCGCTAACTACTCCCAAAGTAAACAGCATAGCGTTTGTGTTATGGGTACTAGACATATAATATACTACTTATATACTTTTATTTCGTAAATAAAGACATATTACCCGTGACCGATGTAAACTAGCCGCTACGTCACGGAGGTAGTCAAAATAAGTGTGCGAGATAATTAGATAAGTAATTGAGTAGCCCTTTTTTATAATTGGAATTTATTTTAAGACACTTGTTCCCTCTTGGATAACACACCAGATATTCACTCCACGCACTAATTGGGCACGTGTCAGCAGTGCTTTCAACTTTATAGACAGGCATGTATGTTATGTAAATCTACTTTATATACATAAACTTATTAATTGGCAAAGGGGATGGATGGCACGAGTGAGTGGATGGCGTGAGAGGAATGTCAAAGGAGTGACGGATTTCAACATTTCTTTGGAGTAATTTTACACAATACGTGAGCTGTGGGGTTTTTAATGCAATAAAACCAAGAAGTATTTTGATTTTCTATTCAGCTATTTCTTAAAACGTTTTTTTTATTACATTAAGTGTGAAAAGGTTATCATCAAGGTCTTTGGCTCTGCTGAACTTCAGAAGAAGTTCTGAAGCAAATTTTTTCTGACTGACTTAAAAAAAAAAGTTCTTCTGATTTTCTGACTCTAAAACATAAATAAGCCCTCCATCTCTTCGGGGGAGATGTCAGCACCCACACTCATGCCTCGAGGGCACGTGTGCTAATCCAGGTCACTCCCCTCAATTAACACAGGGGAGCGTCAGGATGTCAAAAACCGTACTCTTTGGTGAACACCACTGAATGGGTTCAACCTGATACAAAAAAAACAGAGGGGACATCAGAGTGAGCCACGTTCTTGACCTTGCTATATCTCTGTCAGTCCAAGCACTAAGTTACAGGAGGCGGAAGTTTTTAATGAGTAGGCGCGTAGAATTCCGCATTTCCCCTGTTTCCTCCCAGAGGACTCGCCAACAGTTTTCAAAAATAAGTTATTAATAGTGGACCGCTGGCTATAAAGTGAAATTAATTTGGGATTATTTAGTTGGAAATAGATTTTATCCATGCAGGGGTGGAGAAAGAGTACTGACTTCTACGGCCGGGATCGGTCTGTCATAAAAGGCAACAAAACAACCCACCTAGCTACGTGGTAGGGCCGTTTGAACGGCGACCACCTTTGGTCTTAAGTATGCCACCATAGTAACTTTGTGCTGTGTTCCTGTATCCTTATGGGACAGCAGCATGTTTGTGATATCACTGGCATTGCAAACACCTATAGGCGACGGTAATTGCAAACACCCATAGGCGACGGCAACTGTTAAATTCTAAATGGGCCGTCAACTTGTCTGCTGTCCTACATCAATAAAAAAATGAATTTCCGAACCTAGCTATTTAAATAGAAGTCTAAAACTTTTATAAACAGTCTCCATATTTTATAATTTATAATTAACTTTATCTATCCATATTATAGATTATGGTACAAATAAAGAACATTCTTGAACTTTTGCGCTTCGTTTGCCGACTACCGCAGATTAGTTCGAAAATAAAACTGAATGCTACCGTTCTTCTGCCGTCCTTTACGGAACTCTGGAAATGGATGCAAAACTTATTTTCGTTAGCATCAGCATTTCTTTTTTTATTGCTGAGCAACAGCAGACAGGCTGATGGTCCACTTAAACGTAAGCAGTTACCATCGCCTATGGATATTTAGGACACCAGGGGCACCGCGAACACGATAGTGCTGTCCCGATAGTGCTGGAACCTGGGTCACTAATGCCGGAACAAAACACAAAGTTATTACGGCAGGATACGTATATACCAGGGTCGGCTGCCATCCAGCCGGACTTGGCGCCCTACAAACTAGCTAGGGTTGATTTATCGCCGTTTAGAACAGGGAGAACCAGGCCGCAGGGTATTTGTACTTTGACACTGTGAAGAGAAAATTTTTGATGCAAATTGCAATACAATGCTGAGTGCTGTATCATGATAATTTATTTTCTTGTGTAAAATTCCTCAAAAATATAGTCGCTTTATAAAGTGGCTTTCGAAGTCATTTGAATCAGTGCAGATCATAATCCAATATAAAGGAAACATCCGGTATATTTAAGCTTAAAAAAACAAAGTGAATGTATGAAAAAATCATATACACAATAACACTTTTCAAACTTCATAAATAATTTAAGTCCCTTTGAGGTTAAGGGTAAACTTAACCCTGCCTACGTTTAACCCAATGTGCACGTGTGTCACGAAATTGAGTTACATTTGGAATAATCGAACAACTCAAATTTGAAGGAATACGCTAAAAAATATGGGTTATAAAGTTTTCGACTAATGGAGGACTAGCTAACCTGGCAAACGTTGTTCTGCCAAAAACTCATGTCCGCGACAATAACGGCCTTCTCCAAGGTCCAATCTATCTGTACCGAAAATCATAAAATAAGTTCAACGGCTTAGGCGTGAAAACGTAAGAGACAGATAGACATTTCAACTTGAGTTAATTTTGTAAGGATATATTTGACTTGCGAGGTTAACATTTATTTCAGCTTAAAAAAAACATTTTCATATGCAAGTGATGCGTAACATTATATTTTTTGTTCGAGATACAGACGTTTTATTTATTTTTTCGAGTTATAAGCGAAAATAAGTACTGATTTTGCTTATTGGTGGAATATTAAACAGACACGAGTTTAATTTTGTAAATAAAACTTACATATAACGATAATATTCATATCAATATCATATGACTAATGAAATAAGGAGAAGTTTTTCTCTACCAGTGATCGTTTGAATAAAAAAGCAACATAGTGGTAGCCTGGTTTGACTTTATAATATGAAAAAAATAATTCTATTTGACAAGAAATATGTTGAAAATGAAAATGGATTCCTATGGAAGGGAGGAAGGATAGACTAAAGAAACGATGGATTGCGTAAATGAAGTTATGGCGAAAATAGGTGATAATGTTAAGATGACGGTTAATAAAGGAGAATAAAAAGAGAGAATTTATCGTGCCGACCCCATATATTATATAATAAGGCTAGAAAGAAGAATAAAACGTTGAATTTCTAATGGACCGTAAAATAACCTCCTGGCCTGCAAAACAATTTTTGATGTTCAAATGTTACCTTGATCTTTCTATTTGACCTTTTTTTTTTTTTTTTTTTTTTTTTTGGTATCGGGTTGGAAAATCCGATCCGAATCCGAAAATCATGGAGGCCCTCCGCCCTCGGGGAAGGGCGAAGGGGACTGTCAAACTCTTACTGACTAAAAACCAACCCGTGTTCCTCATGTACCCGTGTGTCGAAGGGGCGGGTATCGCCGAAGCATTCGTCGCCACCCCCCGACGGGTATTGGCCCGCCAGATGGTCAGGCGGGCCCCGTCACCCACTGCGGCCGTCACCCCGGCCGCAGGACTCCACTATGAGGCGCGCGCGGAACAAGACGCCGCCGCCTCGAGGCCTGCCGCTGATCGGACGACAAGACGCCCCGAGTCTGCCGTCCGCAGGCCGCGCCCTACGGTGGCCGGAAGTCGGCCACCCTACGGCGCCCAGTGCGTCTGCTGCGGGAGGGGAGAGAGGAGGCAGTCTCTCTCTCCCTTTCCGCCGCCTCCTTTGCGAGCATCACGGCCTCGCAGAAGGTGGCGACGGCATTCCACCCTGACTCGCTCCCGACCATGGCAGACACAACAGCCGGAAGCGAGAGGATTCCCGCAGCTCCTACGGCCGCGACCAAGTCTCGGCGCTGCTCGGCCCAAGCTGGGCACTCCGCCAACGTATGCAGCGCTGTATCGTCGCGGCAATCAACACAATGGTGGCACTGGGACGTCGGCTCCCGGCCTATGCGACACAGGTATTTCCCGAAACACCCGTGTCCGGTAAGCACCTGTGTCAGCCGGAAGCTGAGGGCGCCGTGGCTCCTATTGAGCCACTCCTCTAGAATGGGCCTTACCGCCGCTACAGCGGCGTGCCCCGCCGTGGGTTGCGCTAAGCGCGTCTGCCACTCCGCCACTAGGACCTGGCGGAGCTCTGCCCTGCGTGCCTCAATCTGTCGCGGCACCAGGCGCTCGCCCCGCTCGACCGCCTCCGCGCGCCACCAATAGAGTGACGCGAGGAGCCTTGCGTCGAGGTCCCAGGGCGGGGATCCGGCTAGGAGGCTCGCTGCCTCAAAGGAGATCGTACGGTATCCCCTTATGATCCTGACGGCCATCGCGCGCTGCGGCCTTCGAAGCGCGGCGACGTTGCGGGCCGTCAGGGCGTCCGCCCACACTGGCGCGGCGTATAGCGCCATCGACCGTACGACCCCCATGTAGAGCCTTCGGCAGGAGGAGTCGGGCCCTCCCAGGTTGGGCAGCAAGCGCGAGAGCGCAGAAGCGGCACCCAACAACCGGGGGGTGAGCCGTGTAAAGTGCGGCCCGAAGTTCCACCGACTGTCGAGGACGAGTCCAAGGTACTTCATCGTCGACTCGACAGCGATGGCGACCCCTCCTACTATGATGCTGGACCTCGGAGGCGGCTTCATCCTGGGCCCATGAAAACACAGGGCCTCAGACTTGTGCAATGCCACCTCTAAGCCCAGCCGCCGGATCCTACCCACGACGTGCGCGACACCAGCAGTCGCGCGTATGGCCGCCTGCCGGTACGACTTCCCACGCGCTGTAACTAGCGTATCGTCGGCGTAACAAATGACGCCGACGCCGTGGAGAAGCGCACCGCGCAGAGCCCAGTCGTACCCTACGTTCCACAGGAGCGGTCCCAACACCGAACCCTGAGGAACGCCGCACGACGTCTCTCGCCGACCCCATCCTTCTCGACCCGGGTACACCACCGATCTTTCCGACAAATAGGCCCCGACAATGCGTTGGAGGTAGCGCGGCACCCCGTGGTACCGGAGTGCCTCTCGGATAGTACTCCAGGGCAAGGTGTTGAAAGCGTTGGCGATGTCGAGCGACACCGCCAAGACCACCTCACCCCGGGCGACTGCCTCCTCCGCGAGGACCCTCACGCGCATGATCGCATCTACCGTGGAGCGCCCCTGGCGGAAACCAAATTGGTTGTCCGCCAAATTGGGCCCCACCGCGGTCATGTGCTGGACGAGGCGACTGGCGATGATTCGCTCAAAGATCTTACACACCTCGTCCAGCAACACGATTGGCCTGTACGCAGATGGTGAGTCTGCGGGGCGCCCCTCCTTCTTGAGCAGGACCAGCTTTCCGGTCTTCCACCGGCTTGGAAACTGGCCCCGCTCCAAACATGCGCTTAAGAGCCCCGCTAGTCGGGGCCCGAGAGCCTTCATGGCCAGGACCCATGCGCGGCCTGGAATGCCGTCGGGCCCTGGGGCGGTGTTCCTGATGCGAGCCACCGCCACTCTCAACTCTACCCGGGTCACTTCGGGCACGTCGTCGTCAATGTCGTCTTCCGCGTCGGGCATATTGCGAGGCGGAACCATAGCCGGTGGTGTGTGCTCCGGTCTCGACGGAAACAACGCACACACCACCTCCTCCAGCAGCTGTGGCTGGAGACTCCGGGACAATGGGGGAGCCCATTGGCGCAACTTGCCCCGTACCATAAGGTAGGGGCGCCCCCACGGCTCTCGGTCCAGAGTCTCCAGCAGCTCTTCGTTGGCCTGGGCCTTTGCCCGGACAATGGCCAGCTGGAGGGCGCTCTTCGCCTCTCTATAGCGGTTGTATAGTTCCGCCTCTTCCTGTTCGGCTGCCGCTGTAAAGGGGCGGCGGCGTCTTCTTCTTCGGCACCTTGCGTACCGGCGTCGCACCCGCACACAAGCGATGCGCAACTGCGCAATCGATTGCGACCACCAGTACACTTGGCGCCTGGATGGTACCGGCCGGACTCGGGGCATGCCAGAGTCACAGATGTGCGACATGCTCTCCCGGAACCACTCCGCCTCTTCGTCAATGTTGGTTGGCCTGCCTGGAGAGTCCAGCCAGGCCTTGACGATAGAGGCCTCCAGGAGAACCTCCCTGTCCAGCCGCTTCAGCGCCCAACGCGGGCCGTCTCCAACGCCCCCCGGGGCCGCTTGGACCGGCCCAACCGAGGTCTGGGCGGAGACGCTAAATCGAATATATCGATGATCGGACAGCGTCTCCACCTCCTCCAAGACGTGCCAGTCCTGGACAGTGCGCGCGAGAGCGGGGCTAGCGAACGACAGGTCCACTATAGACCCACCCCGCTGCCGCACGCAAGTCTGCACGGAACCCCGGTTCAGGAGAAGCAGGCCCTGCTCGACCGCCCACTCCTCCACTAACTCGCCCCGCGCATCCGTAGCCGGGGAACCCCAAGCCGTAGATTTGGCATTGAAGTCCCCTAGGACGATCACGGGACGAGGACGGCTACGACTGACGACCGTGCCCAACTCCAAGATAATATCCTCCATGTCGGCGAGAGAAAGGCTGGGGGCGAAATACACCCCCGCGACCATAACATCTCCCCAAATTGCCGCAACATAGCCCCGCCCTCGGGTGACGGCCTCGAAGGGAAGGGTGTCGGCGGCAGACCTCATAATCAGTGCTACCGAGCGGTTCGTGTCGCACACCCAGTCATCCCTGGGTGGCACAAAATACGGCTCGGCAACAACTGCCACGTCGATCGACCACTGCGCCATGCTCTGGAGCAAGAGATCCTGAGCCCTGGCACAGTGGTTTATGTTGGCTTGGAGGAGGCGACATAGGGCCATTATTGTGTGTCCATGGCCGTCTTCTCCTCCCCAGCCCTCGGCGGATGTTCTGCCGCAACCGGCGGGTGAACCGGCTGCGAGGAGCTGGTTGCCTTCGTTGTTATTTGCATGATACTCGCCGGCGGATGAGCCGGCTGTCTCCTGGCATTGTTCTTCTTGGGCCTGGCACAGGACTTTGACCCGATCTGATGGTCGGCTGGCTTGCCAGATGCCGCACAGATGACGCAGTGCGGCGTGGCAGTGCAAGTGCCAGCCTTGTGACCGGGCTGACCGCAGCGGAAGCACATTTGGCTGCGGTCTACCCCAGCGGTGCACCGTGCCCCCGCATGTCCTTCTTCTAAGCAGCGGTAGCACCGATAGGGCTTGGGCGCTAGGAGCGCGACCTGCGCCGAGACCCATCCAACCAAAAGCCGCTTATCTTTAATCTTTTTGGCCGCCGCTACGGGACAGCTGACAAGAATTGTCCCGAGACTGGAGACACCCCGGCGTATCGTGCCCGCCTTGACTTGATCCGGCGGGCATCCTCCTGCCTTGGAGATGGCAGCGGCGACCTCCTCCTGTGTGACGGAATCGTCCAGGCCTGAAATGCGCAGATCTGCGCACTTGGTTGGCCTGGACACTCTCACATCATCCGGGCCTAGAGACGCCCTGAGTCTATCGGCGAGGGCGTCTGCTTTGGGACCACTAGTAGTTCCCGATATCTCTAGTAGTCGACCGCCGGTAGCTGTTGTTTTGCACCGGAGGCCTGTTATGCCGAGATCACTCAGCGAAATCTCGGCTTTCGCCTTTGCCAGGATCCCAGCATATGTGAGGCCCCGCTCCTCCGCCCCTGGCTGCAGGGTGAGAACCACTGCTGTAGAGCGGGGTGTACTGAGCCTCGCGGTCTGACGCTTGGCCACCGCTTGCTCTTTCTGGGCCTGCTTCTTGGCCCGCTGGCGCGCCTTTTTGGATTTCTTGGCGGCGCCCGCAACCGTCCACTCCGCCTCAGGTCTAGTGGCGGGTTCGCGCGTTACTGGCCTAGTAGTTTGTGTAGGTGGAGCAGCCGTAGCACCTGTCTTTTTGGCCAGTTTCGCCTCTTTTTTTAACTTTCGATTGGATTTAGGCCCCGCAGTTTCCTTTTGTTCCTTACTCCGGCTGAACCATGTGACTTCACAATAACCCATTAAATTAACCAAATAACCCTAAAACCCCAATCCTATCAGATGCAAATTAAATTACAATAACAAAATTATTAAGCGCAATCCACAGTTCAGAAGGGTTGTGCCCTTCGATAATTATTGATGAAACACTGACTTAACTGTACTAGATAGGATATACTTTCTTAATATTTTTTGATGGCTATTCGTTAATAAAACAATTTTACGGATTTAAACTGTTTTTATGAAATAAAATATATCAAAAGTAAAGTTTATGCTGAGAGTTATTTAATATAACATTTCTCATTAATTATCACAATCTTTTGTCAGTTTGTGAAAAAAATCTGTTAACGTTCGCTAAATAGCTTTATACCATACTAGTTGATGCGGTAAACGTTGTTCTGCCATATGAATTAAAAAAAAAGTAGCCTATAATCTTCTCCAAGGTCCAATTTATGACTATACCGAAATTCATCAAAATTGGTTCAGTGGTTTAGGCGTGAAAGCGTAATAAAGAAACAAACTCACTTTCGCATTTATAATTTCAGTAAGGATATACAAAAATAAAACAAATTCCCTTCAGTTTGGGTATTCTTTTGAACATTTGCTTATAAACCCTGTTTAAAAATGTATATTCCATCTTTCTTAGGACATCTAAGTCACCGCCCATCCAGAGACTAACGTGACAATATATTAGCACAAGCTTTGTAAGTAAAGAAACACTGGGGTAGTATCGCACATTGCACAGAGTCCAAAACTACCTCATCGCAAGCTCTTTATGCGGTGGGGTGTGCATTAAACATTTGTACTTCAAAAAAAGGATAAAGATTTTTTTAAGGGATATTTTATTTTGTGATCCGTCTAAATATTTGGCATTTTGCTAGAGGTTATAAAATTTTATTTGCTTTGAATGGAATTAGTCCAGTGACTTTATATAAGATCTTGGGGGCTTTTCTTTTAATTATTTTAAAAGTTCTGGAAGTATTGCATCAAGTTGCAGAGATGAATCTCAACACGTTTTTCGTAGGTCTTAAGTTTTTCAGTGTCTCCTGTTTCACAATAGTTATGTTCGTAGGTCTGTAGATCTCGATGGAGTTGATCGTTAGTTATATACCATGGTGTATTTGTTATCAGTTGCAGGATTTTGAATTGTAAGCGTGGTGAAATAAGATCTTTTGAGTGTAGAAAATGTAGTCAACGAGAGGTTTTAATGCAAAAAGTGTTTTGTGGTTTTTTACTTTTGACTATATATACTGAGTATAAATATTCAAACCCTTATTATTTAGATGTGGTTTACTATGTGGATGAAATAAAAATATACTGTTTCGATCGCGTAGTAAGAGTCGATAGTGGATCCAGCTGCGAGACGAGCTATGATTGTAGATATCGCAGTTTCACATGATGGTAATTTTTTTGGTGCCGAAAAAGGGTAACAATTGAAATACATTGAACTTGTGCACAAGATTAACTTCATATGGAGACTGGATAGTACAATCATAGGGAAGAAGTAATAGAGACTTACGGTTGAACGCGTGTTTATTTTTACACTCACACTTCTTTATATACGGTCAAATGTTTCCTCAAAAATGGGTTAACGTCAGGTAGGCGGCCGGTTGTAAAAATTAAGCCACAACTATTACAACACGATTATAAGAATATGCACAACTCTTAATGAGTTTTACAATTTATACAAGTCAACACAGTAGTTAGCAACGTATTCGCGAGAGCGCACTGTGCGAATGCTAAAAAGCAAAACTATCTTGCGCTTTTCAAATAAAATATTGCTATTGAAATGTACACCCGGCGAAAAAATTGTGCGCCGGGTGCACTCATGCTAAATATTAATCACATTATAATGAAAAATTTAATTGTTAATAAATGAAATGTTAATTACGATAATAATTATGATGATAAATTATAAACCGATTTTGTTGACATTTTTTGTGTGTGTTCAAGTGGGTTCGAGAATGGTTTAGATTCACAATTGAAACCGGTAGGTGGCGCTGCGATCGAGTTCTGGAATTTTATTTTATTTAAATTTTTGTGAATTATAAATAAATATACTTAAATGTATAATAATACAATAATAAGAATAACAACCCGCAGCGTCCCGTTGCTGGGTTCGTGCCTGCCCCTATAGGGAACGGGGAATATACCCACCACCCTTGTCCAAGGCGGATTGGCGGGTTACACATGCTAGTGATCTCGGTATGCAGATTTAATCACGATGTCTTCCTCTATGGTCGGTGTATGGCAATTGTTGGAGATAGATAAAAACACAATAAAAGTATTGATATAAGCGCGGGGAACCGACGGAGGGGGCGTGCGCAGAAGCAGCTTATATCGTGGAACTGAGTCGACTAGGGCGACAAACAACGCGCAGGCGTGAGGCAGCTACCCAGTTCCCCGCACCTACCCCACCCGCTGCCCCTACGCACGACACCACCGATCTTTCTTAGCCATTTATTTCATTATTAGTATTATTGCGATCACAGATCGCGTCGCTAACACTAATTATGGTATAATACACATTAGGCGAGAACTGCTTAAGTGATCGGTTTCTGAGTGCGATATCAATGAGCTACCGGGTACCTTTTTTTTTATACCGAGGAAAACTGTTACAGTTTCCACCGGCCTCCGGGGGAAGGCCGGTGGGGTATGTGGCATTACCTCCCGAGGGGGCTGCCTACTCCCCTCGGGCGGACCGGGGGCCAAGGCCGCCGGTCCTACCCACTAAAAACCCCGGTCGTCACTCTTGGCCTTAGAGGGGGCTTCGCAGGATCGCCTTTTGGCATTACTCTGCTAGGCCCCCAGCCAGACGTCTCCAATGAGGGTACCCCGAGTGACAGTTCCCGCTGCCGGCGGTCAGACTAGACCTGCTGGTGACCAGACACGGAGTGTCCAGTCGGGGTAGGGCACCCTCCGTCTTATTGCCTTCGCCGGGAGCCTCCCCCGGAGCTCCCGGCTGGCCGCTCTTTACGAGAGCGGCCGGCAACCCCTTCTCAGGGTGGGATGAGGTGCGCATAGCGTCTTCTTCCCCGATTCGTCCAACGCCGACGAATCGGTGGAGCCGCCGCGTCCTCCTCCCTCGCACGCTCGATGGCCTCCTTCTGCCGCATGACACTTTCGGCGAAGGAGACCACCGCGTTCCAGTTCCTCTCGCTGCGGAGCATTTGACCTACGATTGCCCGCAGCGAGAGGTCACCTCGCTGGGGCCCCCAGGCGGCGCACTCTGACACCGTATGTTCCACGGTGTCTACTGGCGCGCCGCATTCCCAACAGGCCGGGTTCGGCTCCCGCCCCGCAATCTGGTGCAAGTACTTGCCGAAACATATTGTCAAAATTCCGTCAAAATTATCAAAATTCTAGTGGAAATTTATTTATTATTATATAAAATTTACAGAAGAATAAGAAGTAAATCTAAATAAAAATGACGTGCTTTTATCCTAAAGACTGCGAACAATTTGCAGTATGTATGATGTTAGTGGCCCCTTGTACAAAAACGTGCTATGAAGATCCACCTATGTGCTATCCCTGCTTGCCACGATGTCCTTTGCCGAAGGTTATGTATTATTGTGAAAAAGCTGCGTGTTTCAAGGCCTCTAACTTTCTAAGAGGAAGATTGCTGTGATCCACCACTAAATTATAAGAAGATTGTGCGCAAGCACCTGCGCAAGCTGCCTGTTTCTGCATTCAAGCGCAATGAAATGCAGGACTAAGAGCAATCGAAGACGCTTGACACTGCGAATTTCCTATTTAGAAGCTCTCGTGACATAGTTGTCGAATGTGATTGTGCACGGACCCCGTAAAAGTCGGCGACCCAGCAAAAGTGTCACCCTGCACATCCAAACCGACACTCGGATGTTGTTTGTTCAAGAAGAAACCAATAAAAGTGTAGCTTGAGGATATGTTAGATGACTAACAACGAAATTTCGTTTCCTACTTTCAATGTGAAACCAGAAAATAATTTAAATAAAAAGGATGACTGATTTTTTTTTCCCCAAAAAGGGCTTAACGTCAGGCAAGCGGGCGGTTGTAAAAACTAAGCCATAACTATTGCAACATGCAACATGTTGTGCTGACCCTATATAATGTAGGATAAGGGCAGGAGGAAGAAGATTTTCATAAATGGAGATCAGCAGATCTTATCTTTATGCTATATATAAAAAAATAGCGCATCGTTTACTACTTATTTTAATAATTATGTGTGTGATTGAACGTTTGAAATCTGAAAATATAACCCATTTCAAGACTATACTACAATTTAGATAAGTTATTATAAAACATACTCCATTAATAATAGTGTTTATAAAGATAATACAAATCAACTGTCATTATCATGTATTATAATGGATCATTATCGTTTATTTTAGTTTATTGGAATTTTTTATTGGTGTCGCTCATATATATGTGTAGAGTTTAAAAATAGTTGTGTGAAATTGGAATACTTTGTAAACTATGTTGTAGTTGCCCATTAATTACTACCTTTTATTGTCACTGTTGTAGTGTGTGGTGTCGCACCAGAATAGCACCACCCCATCTCCTCCCTTGGGTGTCGTAAGAGACGACTAAGGGATAGAAAGAACGGAGGATGGGCAGCAGCATCTTTCCGTGAGAGCATCACCAACTGCGAATACTGCGATCGCCAACCCGCCTGCCAAGCGTGGCGATTATGGCAAAACCCCCCCCTAAAATGACAGATACACACAGGCCCCGGCCCCTAGTCCCCGGCGGCCCCGTTCGTGGTGGTCACGGTAGCAGCCACATAAGCGACGGGGCAGGGGGTGCGAAGAATCCCCGGGTTCGGATTCGCTACCAAGAACGACGACCTTTGGCCCTGGCAACATACAATGTCAAGACACTGCGGACCAACGAGAAGTTGGAGGAACTGGAGGAAGTTTTGAGCAGACTGCGATGGGATGTTGTGGGGTTATCTGAAGTCCGAAGACAGGGAGAGGACTCAATAATCCTAAATTCCGGAAATCTGCTCTACTTCCGGGAGGGCGACCAACTGTCCCAAGGTGGTGTCGGGTTTCTCGTTCACAAGTCTCTTGTGAACAACGTTACTGAGGTGGGGAGTGTTTCGACTAGGGTAGCGTACCTAATACTCAAAATTACCAAACGGTATTCGTTGAAGGTCATTCAGGTTTACGCTCCGACTTCGACACATCCTGACGAAGAGGTGGAAGCCATGTATGAGGACATCTCAACAGCCATCCACACTTCTAAAACCCACTTTAACGTTGTCATGGGAGACTTCAACGCAAAGTTGGGGAAACGTAGCGGCGATGAGTTGAGAGTGGGGCAATTTGGGTTCGGAAATCGGAACACCCGAGGCCAGATGCTGGCCGACTTCATGGAGAAGGAGGACCTGTATATGATGAACTCCTTCTTCATGAAGCCAGAACAACGCAAATGGACTTGGATTAGTCCCGATGGTGCCACCAAAAATGAGATTGACTTCATTATGTCGACCAAAAGACAGATATTCAATGATGTCTCTGTGATCAATTCGGTGAAAACTGGGAGTGATCACCGCTTAGTAAGAGGCACATTGAATATCAATCCAAAATTGGAGAGGTCTCGACTGGTGAAGTCTACGCTCCGACCTGCACCCATACAGATCCAAAACCCGGTAAACTTTCAACTCGAATTGCAAAACCGCTTCGAATGCCTCGGTGACTGCGTTGACGTGGACGAGTATAATAACAGGTTCGTGGAAGCTGTTCAAACGGCCGGGTCTAAATTCTTCAAGGCCAGCCGTTCAAAAAGAACCGGAAAAATCTCAGATTCTACTCTCAAATTGATGGATGTGAGACGTCAAATGACCCTTCAGTCCCCGGACGATGCTTCCCAGTATAGGCAGCTAAATAGACAGATCTCCAAGTCCTTGACTCGCGATATCCGCCGCCATAACACAGACTGTGTAAAGGCGGCTATAGAGCGTAACAAGGGCTCTAAAGTATTCGCACGAGAATTGTCTATTGGGCAGAGCCAACTGACGAAGCTGAAGACCGACGACGGCAGGGTCGTTTCGTCTAAACCCGAACTTTTGAGGGAAGTCGAGAAGTTCTACGGACAGCTATACACGACCACACGGGCACCTGTTAACAACAAGGCTAAAGACCCAAGAGCCAAATTAACCCGACACTACACCGTAGATATCCCAGACGTCAGTCTGTACGAGATTAGTGTGGCCCTTAAACAGCTTAAAAACAACAAGGCGCCGGGTGATGATGGAATTACAGCCGAGCTTCTGAGAGCTGGTGGTACTCCTGTGCTTAAAATCCTCCAGAAGCTATTTAATTCCGTCATCCTCGATGGCAAAACGCCGCAGGCCTGGCACGGAAGTATAGTGGTGCTGTTCTTCAAAAAGGGCGACAAAACCCTTTTGAAGAACTTTAGACCGATATCACTTCTGAGCCATGTTTACAAGCTGTTTTCAAGGGTCATCACGAATCGTCTCGCGCGCAGATTTGACGACTTCCAGCCTCCCGAACAAGCCGGATTCCGAAAAGGTTTTAGCACCATAGACCACATACATACGCTGCGGCAGGTTATACAGAAGACGGAGGAGTATAACCAGCCACTATGCTTGGCGTTCGTGGACTATGAGAAAGCCTTTGATTCGATCGAGACCTGGGCGGTGCTTCAGTCTCCCCAGAGGTGCCACATTGATTATCGATACATCAAAGCGTTGAAGTGTTTGTATGAAAACGCCACCATGTCAGTCCGTCTCCAGGATCAGAACTCGAAGCCTATCCGACTGCAGCGGGGAGTCAGACAAGGCGATGTCATATCGCCGATGCTGTTCACTGCTGCGTTGGAAGATGTCTTCAAGCTTCTGGACTGGAACGGACTGGGCATCAACATTAACGGTGAGTACATCACTCACCTTAGATTCGCAGATGATATCGTAATCATGGCTGAAACCATGGAAGACTTAAGCCATATGCTTGATGGCCTCAATACAGCTTCCCAAGGAGTAGGTCTCAAAATGAACATGGACAAGACGAAGATCATGTCTAATGTCCATGTCGCACCTACCCCCGTAACAGTTGGGAACTGTACTTTCGAAATTGTTGACGAATACGTCTACTTGGGTCAAACGATCCAGTTAGGCAGGTCCAATTTCGCGAAAGAGGTCACTCGTCGAATCCAACTCGGATGGGCAGCGTTCGGGAAGCTCCGTAAAATCTTTTCGTCCCAAATACCGCAGTGTCTCAAGACGAAGGTTTTTAACCAATGTGTGTTGCCAGTGATGACATACGGAACGCAGACGTGGTCGCTAACTATGGGCCTTATGAGAAAGCTCATGGTCGCTCAGAGAGCAATGGAGAGGGCTATGCTCGGAGTTTCCCTGCGAGATCGAATCAGAAATGAGGAGATTCGCAGGAGAACCAAAGTAACCGACATAGCCCGGATGATTGCAAAACTGAAGTGGCAGTGGGCTGGGCACATAGCTCGAAGGACTGATGGCCGTTGGGGCAGAAAAGTCCTCGAATGGCGACCGCGTACCGGAAGACGCAGTGTTGGTAGGCCCCCCACAAGATGGACCGATGATCTGGTCAAGATCGCCGGGATAGGTTGGATGAGGGCAGCGCAGGACCGATCATCGTGGAGATCTTTGGGGGAGGCCTTTGTCCAGCAGTGGGCGTCTTCCGGCTGAAATGATGACTTGCCGAAACAACCATGGCCGGTCAGTTCCTGCACCAGACTGTATGTCAGGGTCCCGCTTGACCGCGAGACCCATTCCGACAAGTAGGGGCGGATTGCCTCAACCGTAACCCGGCCCGGCTTGGGTGGTCCCAGGATCCTCAACCAGGACTGGGTCAAGGCCTCCTGGGCGAAATCCCTGACCCGTCACGATTCTTCCGGGCACAACCGGAGTCCCCTCTCCCTGGAGTCGCGGCGCAGGCGGTATGTCTCCGAGAGGACAACCGCCCGCAGCTCCCAGGGCGGGTCGGCTGCCAGGAGTGGAGCCGCCCGCCAGGACACTGTACGGTACGCCCGAATGGCCCTCACATCTATGACCCTCTGAGATCTTCTCAAGAGGGCCCTGCTACGAGATGTGAGATGGTCTGCCCAGACAGGCGCACCATACACTGCCATGCTCCGCACGACGCCAGTGTACAATCTTCTCACGGCTGTGCCCGGCCCCCCCACATTGGGCAGGAGTCTGCCCAGGGCGGCAGCGGCCGAGACCAGCCTCGGGCACAATTGGGCAAAATGTGGCCCGAGAGCTACCGGGTACCTACTACAATGTAATAATATAGTATAAATATTTTTATACAAATTTTATTATTATCCTTCGATTATAAGAATAAATCGCATCTAGAAGACCTTTAATATATTCCTTTGGTATCTGTATGAGGATAGTGTGCATAAAATCGGCACGTGCTGTGTTAACTAAAACGATGACGTCACTAAGGGTGCTAGAGAAATCGGGTCTTCGAGGTCCGTTATTACTTTCTTAACTGTTGATATTATCTACTGTTTCAGTTCTTTGTACCTGTTACTGAAAACAAATACAGCCTAAGTTACTTTATTACCTAAGTTACTAATTAAATAACTGCAAGTTAGTAGGTTTTTATTGTTTTAAATCAGAAATAAAGATTTATTTATTTATATTTAATAGTATTTTATCCGTGCAGGGGCGGAGAAAGAATACTAACCTCTGCGGCCGGAGTCGGCCTGTCGTTGGTGACAAAACAATCCACCCTAGCTACGTGGTAGGGTCTCAAGCCCGTCTGGATGGCGACCACCTTTGGTCTTAAGTATGCCGCCATAATAATCTTGTGTTGTGTTCCGGCATTAGTGACCCAAGTTCCTGTACCTTTATGGGGCAGCAGCGTGTTCGCGCCACTGGCGTTGCAAACACCCATAAGCGACGGTAATTGCTAAATTCTAAGCGGGCTGTGAGCCTGTCTGCTGTCCTACAGCAATAAAAAAAGTAACTTTTGTTTCACTTTTTATATCTTCATAAGTGACGAGTTATATATATTTTCATTGTAAAACCACGCCTATAAAGCCTTATAGAACTTCTTATTTTATCCTTGATAATTAATTTTACATAGTTCAAGTCATGAAAGATGAAGGCGGAAGTTGTTCCGACGCAATCCCGACGCTCCCTCGACTCGCTTGGCGACAGTATGGAAATTGGCTTCCCTTTCATGTTTTCGGATGTTACAATTCCCTTACTAAATGGTGTTATGATTCGTTTAGCTTTGTCAATTTTGTGTTTATATTAATTTATATGAAAAGTGTTTAGTAACAAAATAAACAAAATACTATTTAAAGACTTTTCGCTCCTAAATTTAAAACAATATAATAATATTAACATTAAATATATTTTATTGCTGCGGAACAGCAGACATAGAGACAGTCTTAATAGTAAGTAGTTACTCTCGCCTATGGGTGAATGGGACGCCAGGGACACCGCTAACAAGCTGCCCCCCGCGTAGGGCAACTGGAAACTTGATAACTTATACCAGAATACAACTCAAGGCAACATATTTATATATATTATATATAGCGGCATATTTAAAGATCAGGGGTACTTGGCTTTTGGTTTGGAACCCAAACTTCTATTTAGTTTACAATACCACCTAGCTGGGGTTGTTTTGTCGCCTTTTACAACAGGTCGCCCCTAGCCGTAGGGGTCAGCATTATTTTTCCAACTCTGCAGTTTATATATTTATTTTTAGATTAATTTAAAAAGACTCTACATATATGTATATCACATAGATGCTTTCACTAATTAACAATTGTAGTAAACTTATCCGCTTGCGTAGGCAGATGCTACGAGTAGCCGCTACGAAACAGATAATATAATTTTACATTCGTAGCATATTGAAACTGGAAAGTAATTTAACGGCGCAATGATGACTTTGTGAAATTGAAAACTATTAATAACGTAGTCTTAAAAATAACTGTCTTCCTTAGATATGCATTTTGAAAACTTTTTCTTGCACGAGGTGAAGAAACCTGTTCCAAGAGTTTTATCGTACATACTCTTTTTTATTACTGAGAATCAGAAGACAGACTGACGGCCAACTTAATAGTAAATAGTTGCCTAGAACCAAAACTAGAATAAGTTACAGTTGTAGCCACCGTATAATATTAACGAACATGGAAGCTCTGAAAAGTCATCAATGATGACTTTTCAGAGCTTCCCTGTTTCTTAATATTATACGGTGGCTACACAGTGATACAATGGGCGGCCTTATCGCTAAAAGCGATCTCTTCCAGGCAACCCTATAATGGAGTGGAATACATCTATTAATTAACTTGTGGATGGCGGTGTACAGACTAGTTATACGTAATAATAACATAAGTATATTTTATATTATAAAACTATAAACAAATGATTATGTTTTCAATCCATATACACAAAATATATAACAAAGAAAAAAGAGAGAAAAGAAAATAGTAATGACAGTGAATGGATAAATACATAGGCGTGACGTAATTTAAAAAAAGTTCTGGGTGCCCTTAAATATTTTGTAGGGACAAGTAATGTTTATACACCAATTTCTTAACGATAGGAAGAGTTTTGGCTTTACGAATGTATACAGGTAGGGAATTATGGTTTAGTCCTTGGTTTTAAGGACGGTTATTGTGTTCTGGCGTTTGAGACCCAGGTTCTTGTACCCCTATTCCCATAGGCGGCGTATTCACGATGTCCCTAGTGTCGCAAACATCCATAGGCGACGGTAACTGCTTACTGTTAAGTGGACCGTCAGCCGGTCTACTGTTCCTCTGCAATAAAAAAGACAGAGCTTGATTGCCAACCAGACGGACTTGTAGCCCTTCCAACTAGCTAGGGTTGTTTTGTCTCCTTTTACGACCGGCCACCCCTAGCCGCATTAGTAAGTATTTTAACTCCGTCCCTGCATGTATATATCCAGACCAGAATGGCCTATTCGCATTCAGAATTTCATTCTGTGTTCCCATATTTATAACCTTACCACTTGCGTAACTACTGATCCAGCCATGACGTATTCTTATTGATGGGAAATAGAAGAAAAGCTGCCAGCCCATTTAAAAGTAAGCAGTTACCGTCACTTATGGATAGTCGCTACGTTTGCGTCATCAGAGGGAACACGCTGCCGGAACACAGTGGAACACGCTGTAGAGTACCAAAGGTTTTGCGTCATCAGAGAGAAACACGCTGCCGGAACACAGTGGAACACGCTGTAGAATACCAAAGGTTTTGCGTCATCAGAGAGAAACACGCTGCTGGAACATAGTGGAACACGCTGTAGAGTACCAAAGGTTTTGCGTCATCAGAGAGAAACACGCTGCCGGAAAACAGTGGAACACGCTGTAGAGTACCAACGGTTTTGCGTCATCAGAGAGGAACACGCTGCCGGAATACAGTGGAACACGCTGTAGAGTACCAAAGGTTTTGCGTCATCAGAGAGAAACACGTTGCCGGAATACAGTGGAACACGCTGTAGAACTGGTACCAATGGTTACTTGGCGGGACACAATAAAAATAGATTAATTATGTATAACCATAAAAATAATTCAAAAGCTTTCATGCCAATTTAAAGCTCGTAATTATTAAATAGTTCATAAAAATGTCATAATTTAACTAACTACCCGTCTCATAATATAAATTTATCTCGTCTGTGAAATTCGCTAATAATTTTACGTGTTCAGGCTTTCATAAAGTAGGTTTATAGTGCCGAGATAATACGAAAACTATTAGACTAGTTTAGGATCCAAAAGATGGGATCATTTAATTGGATTATTTACTACGTAACGGAATTTCTGTGGTTGTTTTGGGTTTAATATATATGTTACGTCTACCCACTATACTGGTAATACGTAAAGTGATTACTAAACTTAAAGCAATATTTAAACCAATTTAATAAAATAAGGTAATTTACCATGCAATACTGACTAAAAATAGTAAACTACCCTCTTTAAGAGTTTGTGTATATGTCTCGAAATCAGTGATTTGTTTAATATGTTCTGGAAGCTGTTGATTTTATTGTTTTAAGCTTTTATAATAATTTTATTTTACCGTTAAAAGTTCTTTATTGATACATCTTTTTTTACATATAGACTTACGCTTGTACTACTAGTACCTAAAGTAGGCATAGTCGGGCCTTCTATAAATTTTGACGACTACCTTCGTATATAAAATAAATTGAATAAGAAACGACCGATTTGGCTTGATTACATGAAGTGAGAACTTACGCAAATAACATTTTTGTCTACGTTTAACATTTTATAATTTAGAAATGGGTATTAAAAAAAGATTTCCTTTAAATATTTGATATTACATACTTTATTTATACTGTTATACAAAAAAAGGCATTTAAGTTTTTGAAATTCCTACATGAATTTCTCCCCTTAAGGATAAAAATACGATATGCACTATCTTCTGTTTTAGCCTTTCCTATCTAAGGTTTTTCTTTCGTATAGAAGAGTCAGGCTGTATTTGTCCCAGTAAAATATCTGACAAACATATTTCTCAACCAAAATGGAAAAAGAAGAAACAGAAAGGATGTAAAAAGGGTGTTGAGTTACATATCATAACAATACATACTAGGCTTGCTATAATAATAATGCTAGGCTTCGAGCTCCCCTTAGGAAACAGACAGTTTAGTCGCCATGTTTATCCAAGGCATATTAGTGGGTCTTATATACCAATAATTTTGGTGTACAGATTTCCCATCGATGTTTTTTTCATATCGATACGTGGCTATATCATATGCATGCACAACTTGGCTAGTATGAATCGATTACTTAAATAGAAGCCTTATAATAATTCAAGCTAAAACTACACAGCCTGCACTACAAATGATATTTTGAAATAACTCCAATAAATTTAGTAAATGCACTACATCGATGCACAAAATCCGATACGTGATAAAATTCATCCATTGTGAAATAACAAATTTAACTACTGAATTTATAAACTAACTGTTACCGTGACTGTGTTTGTGTTTTATATTTTAAGGGAATAAATGGAAGTAAGGATTAAAAGTACATCATTATTTATTAATGGGTAAACACAACGGTTATTACCACACATGTATTGTTATTATCCGTGCAGAGGCGGAGAAAATACAAACCTCTGCGGCCGGGATCGGCCAGTCGTAAAAGGCTACAAAATAGTGACCCAAGTTCCTGTACCCTTATGGGACAGCAGCGTGTTCGTGATGCCACTGGCGTTGCAAACACCCATAGGCGACGGGTAACTGCTAAATTCTAAGCGGGCCGTCAGCCTGTCTGCCTACAGCAATAAAAAAAGCCACAGTTTTTATGGATTTTTAATACAAAACGGTCAAAGGGAAGTGGAAGAAGCGCGATGTTCTGGCCGCTGACAAGCATATAAACACTATTTTTGTTAGGTGCTAGGAATTCAAGCCCATCTATACTCCGGACCCCGAGCAGGAAGAATTTCGGCTATTGACCTGTTATTATCTGTCTCTGCCACTCCCGCGTAAATATAATGCCGCTTTGCTCGCACAGAGCAATGACCGACGGTGGTCATTGCTCTATGCGAGCAAAGCGGCATTATATTTACGTCCGGAGATTAGATGGCAATCACTCATAGCCTGTCATCATAATTACCTTTTTTTGTATCCCAGGATACGTAATCCAGGTTCCAGTTACCCTATGAGAAAGGAAGCATGTTAACAGTGTCATGTAACCTTTTTTTATTGAGGTTCAGCAGACAGTCTGGAGGCCCATTTAATAGTAAGCAGTTACCGTCGCCTATAAATGTTTGTGACGCTAGGGGCACCGTGAACACGCTACTATCCCATAGGGGTACAGGAATTTCAGTCTCTATGCCAGGACACAACATTATGGCGAAATACCTATAGAATAAACCAAAGATGGTTGCCATATAAAGAATCATCAAAGATTGTTTTGACGCTTTTTATGACATGCCGACCCCGGCCGCAGTGGTTAAGTGTTCTTACTCCGGCCCTGCACGGATAAAAACTAGCACACACACACACACAAGAACGGTAGTAATGTTGCACACCACTAGCTGTCACAGATATGTGTCAAACATCACTTAGAATGACAGCTGTCACTCGTGCAATGGCCGTCCTCTATTACAGCGCAAGCACATCATAGTGTTGTACTAAATATTAATACTAAATAATAAATACTAAGTATAAATAAAACAATAACATACAAAAATACTAACTATGTATTAAAATTATACAGCGTTTGGAGGTGAATAAGCTACGTAGATGATTGGAGGTCGCGGAAAGAAAGTATTACGATTTCCCTATTCATAGAAGACTTCGCTTTGAAAATTGCTTTTATGAGTATGGCTACATTTTACGGCAATTAATAACTTATGAGAGGATTACGTCCAGCCAAAAGCGTGCCAAAACGTAAAAGGTGTTGGCCACTGGATTCACTACTAAGTATGCTGAAGACCGTGTGAAGTGGAATAGATGTCATTAAAGTAACGATACAAACAGATGCAAAATTTTATTTTGCATATATTTGTTTGGGTATTAAATGGTTGATACATTTAGTCTGATTAATTATTTGCTGCTATTATGTTCCCCAACAATTTATATCTATTCCCTGCATATATTTTCTCGAAACTTTAATCCGTGTTTTTATCCATGCAGGGGCGGAGAAAGAATACTGACCTCTGCAGCCGGGGTCGGCCTTTCGTAAAAGGCGATAAAACAAACCACCCTAGCTACGTGCTAGGGCCCGAAGCTCGTCTGGATGGTGACCATCTTTGTTTTTAAGTATGCAGTTATAGTAACGTTTTGATGAACTACGTGTCGTAACGGCTAACGCAGTTTGGTACGCTTACGCAGTGGGTTCCGTTCTCGTCCCTCGTCTGGGTGTTTATGGATATGTAATTATTTACGAAAGAAAAGTATATATATTATATAGTATATTAGTTTTCTAGTACCTATAATACAAGAGATATGCTACGTTTGGACTAGATGATAATGTGTGAATTCCACGATAGCTAATTTTTATTTCTTATAATCGAAACGTTGTGTAAAAAATTATTGACGACAAAATTAATGTCGATGTTCTAAAAAGCGTGGGATGCTTGATATCAATCATTATAATTTTTTTACTGGTTTCATTCCGAAATGCAGAGTTTAAAAATATCTTACCCTTTTAGAACAGTGACATTAATTTTCTCGTCACTCATTTTGGTCTAATATTAAGAATTATTTTTTACTCTTTAGTTTGATTAATTATTTTTATAAAAGCGTGTTTTCTAGGTTTTTAATTTATTTAAAACTTTTTAATTTGATTATCTATGAAATATAATTTATTTGTTATCAATTCCTAATCGGTAAATGTTTTAAATAATTTAACGCCATCTTCCAGCAGTTTTATTATTTCACGCCAGATGTCGTTCCAGCAGTAGGAAAAGATAGCGATAATCCTGATAAGGATGGGACAAAATTGTTAAATTTTTGTATTGTCACCAGATCTTGACAAGTGTGCGAAATTTTGAATTTTTTTGGTCGTTCCAAGAGGGTAAAAATCTAGTCCGAAAATTAAGTTACATAGATACAAGTTAATATAAAGCGTGTAAAAATTCCATGTAACTAACCTGGTCCGCGCGTTATCGTTTATCAGGGAACGAGGCTGAAGGAGATCTCGAATAGGAAGAGTTACAAGTTTCCTAACTTTCTTTTCCATGCAGGGGCGGAGTAAGAATACTAACCGCTGCGGCTGGGGTCGGCATGTCGTAAAAGGCGACAAATCAACCCTAGTTATCTGGTAGGGCCCCAAGACCGACAGGATGGTAACCACTCTTGGTTAATAAGTATGCATTAGTGACCCAGGTTCCTGTACTCCTATGGGTTTAATATTAAGTGGGCCTTCAGTCTGTGCGGCTAATAATAATAAAATAAAGAAAACTATTTACAAATTAAACACTTTAAAATCAAACATATTTTATCATCTTAATTTTATTAACGACATAACTACTGTCCCAAGCAATTTAGTTAACTCAATGAACAAACAGTCATTTCCTTCAATATGTAGATGTTCGCCAAGCATTAGTGTAATGGTGTGTTATAAGGAAGACTATGGGTTAATGTCGCGAGAAAACAATGCACGAAGCTTTTGAGTGCTTTTTAAACGGTTTATTTGCTGAAAATGCGGTTAAAACTTTCATTATTTTGAAACCAGCCTTTTGCAAGAGTAAATTTGAGTTTTATAAATAAAATTATAAAAGTTTTGTTTTAATTACAAGACCTTTGGACAAGACCCATTGGCAAGCTGATTGGTTGCACAGCAATGTATTGTCGAATGGACCCATCTCGATTACAAAGTGAGCGATGAAACGCTTGCGCTATGGGTACTAGTTAACTGATATATTTTGAATGCAATGGAACATTAGACAGTATGGCCACGTTTTATGGCAACCGGCTTCTTATGTGGGGAACAAATGTCTAGCCGGGCCGCCACCGCCGGGCCCCGGCAGGAGGGGTAGACCCAAAAAGTGCTGACTTGACGTCGTAAAGGGTGATATGCGTGCCAATGGCCTCACTACCAGGGATGCTGAAGATCGCGCGAAGTGGAGTAGAAAAAGTCGGAAAGCGGACCCCGGGCACCGAAACGAAAGTTTGGGTGGCAACCGGGACTTAACGCTAGAGTGATGATGATGATTAGACAGACTGTAGGACTAGTCGATAGTAAGCAGTTATCGTGGCCTATGGATATTTGTGACACCAGGGGCAAAGCTAAACACGCTGCCGCCCACGTTGCAGCATTCGAAGCATCTCTTCCAGACCCGAAATTCAGCTATTATATTTTCAGGAGAAAAACTTTTTTGCGTCGATAGCTTGTCGTTAACTTTTTTTATGTATACATAGAATATAAAAATCCACATATGACTTGAGGTTTTATAGACACTTCTGTACCTAATCTCGATTGCACTAGCAGTGCCCATTTGCCTTTTACGACATACTTAAAATGAAGGGTACACATAATTGTGTTCCCATTGTACTATTTTAAAACAATCGTATTTAACTACTTCTAAAGCTTTTACTATAAACGAATTACTTGTCATACCTGCAGCCATTAATAAACCGGGCCGGAAGTGAAGGCCCATTCAAAGGCCCCACCGAGGACACTACTCTGTACTCCAGACGCTTGGCAAGCTAGGGCTGATAAAATGCTGTCACGTAATACATAGTATTAAAATTAAATTTGTCTTCAATTGATTCGGTTTAAATAGCTTTACTGATTGGCGGAGATGCGCATGACGCGGTTCGGCCATCTTTAGATCGTGAGCTCCATACTCGGAACCGCCACGATTGCACTCCGGAATACTCGTTGATTTTTTTTGACAACGTAAATCAAACGTGTCCAGTGATCCTTAAATTGTAACGTAGTTTTCATAATTATCCGTGCAGGGGCGGAGATAGAATACTGACCTCTGTGGCCGGGGTCGGCCTGTTGTAAAAGGCGACTAAACAACCCTCCCTAGTAGCTACGTGGTAGGGCCCAAAGCCCGGTCTTAAGCATGCCGCCATAATAACTTTGCATTGTGTTCCGGCATTAGTGATCCAAGTTTCTGTACCCTTATGGGATAGCAGCGTGTTCGTGATGCCACTGGAGTTGCAAACACCCATAGGCGATGGTAATTGCTAAATTTTAAGTGGGCCGTCAGCCTATCTGCTGTCCTACAGCAAAAAAAAGACATAACTTCTCGGCACCCACGTTATAGGTATTTTTTTGTGTTGTTGGGCCTCCGGCGACAACTGCGTCGTCAAGAGGATATCAAGCTTCTTGCTTGAATAGAAGGAAATAACTTTTTTTGTTCACATTGCACGTTTCTTTTTAAACCCCATGTCCAGAAGAACCTATATAATTACATTAACCGCTACGTTTGTCCAATAGGGTCTAAATTACTTTATGAAAAAAATAGTTTAATTAAGTTTATTAAAAAATAGAAACGAAACAAGAGACAACCCTATTTAAGCCTGCAGCTATCTTAAGCGAATCATAAATCCACATTATACTGTAGCTAAGAAGGAATATTCTATAACAGTTTTTGCTCATTGCACTTTGTAAGATGAAATCACAGTTTATATTGACTCTATCTTGCTTTAATATGGCGTCATTACGAACTTTTACGTCTTTAGGGTATAAGACCGTCTAGCAGTCAGAAGAACATTTTTTTTAAAGAAATAGGGCATGAAAGGGGTCCAACCAAATGTCCGCATTCTTATTGTTATGGAACAAAAAACGGGCTAATGGCCCACTTAATAATTAAACAGTTAAAGACACCAAGTATAAGTCCGCGTTGGAGAATTGGAACCTAGGTCACTTGTGCTAGACACAACTCAAGGCTATTATCGCGGCATATTTAATAACCAAGGGTGGTTGCCATCTAGACGCACTAAGAGCTTTACCAGCTAGTAAGGGTTCTTTAGTCTTCAACGTTAGTCCGTTCCCGGCTGCAGGGGTAAGTATTTTTACTACCCTGCATGGAGGAAATATCGTGATGCAGTTAAAAACATCTATAGGCATCCTTAATGTGGACAAAATAAAAGTTGAAGAGTGTTCTCTAGGTTGGTCCCCGAGTGTCCACTTGGCTACATCTGGATTTGGTCTAATTTAATTCCTTTTACTTTTGATAATTGTATGGATGTATCGAAAAAGTTTTGTTTCATAAAAACTCCTTACTTCATATTATGATTGGCTATGATAATATGTATCATAGCTAACTTGATTCTAAAAGAAAACATTAAAATTGAGATGAAAATGGACTCGCGTCATTAATTAGTTGGTGTTGGATAATAATATAGAAATCAAATTTAAAAGCCTCAATATAAAAAATACTATAATGGATTCTTGCATACTCCCAAGCTTAACCAGCCAGCCAGACATAGCTCTTCATTGAAAAAGTAAAGAAGTAAATTACATCGTGCCAACATGCAATGGAACGAAGTATACTGAAACTGAGGGAAATACAGAAAACGAGAAACGCAGACATCCGCATGAAAACTAAATTAACATATTCATTTTAGTTTAAAACAGAAGTGGAACTGGGCCGGTCACCTGTCAAGATACGAATATAAGAGATGGATTTACCAAACAACTAAATGGCAGGGCCCCAAAGGCAAAAGGAAGACAGAAGAAAAGATGGTCGGATGACATAATAAACACAGCTGGAAAAAGTTGGATGCATATGGTCAAAGACATGGAAAGGTGGAAAATAATGGAGGAGGCTTTTACCCATAGGGGGGCCACATAACAATGAAATAGAAATGAAATAATTACATTTGCATGTATTTTTGTAAAATGTTAAGTAGAAAATAAACCTGTAATAATAATAATAATATAGAAATACTTACATAACATAATTAGATTTATTTTTATTATTAAATATACTATTTAACCAATCAATATACTTTTTCATAAACTGTATCGCCCACAATTGTATGAGTATAATAAATACTTACCCAAGGACACCAGCGCCAAGGGACAAAACCCTTCAGACGAAAGTATTGGATATAGTCATGTACATGGTAGGATACAAGGAAAACATTTCTCCCAAAAAATACTTCAAATTTCATAAAACTTGAAGCAAATTTTTGAAATTGGTTCAAAATGAAAGAAGGTTGGTCTTACGTATATTGGATTCGTGGGGTGGCTCGCCAGGCGGAATGAAGTCGAGCCGGGAACGATATCTGCAGACGGCTCGCATACGCTCTAATTTGCCAATCGGCGGAAAAATTCGCAATGGATGATTTGTTACGAGAAGAAACCAGGTACAATAATATATATATATATATATATATATATATATATATATATATATATATATATATATATATATATATATATATATATATATATATATATATATATTTATTGCTGTGTCGCGAGAATGAGAGAACGATTGACGAAAAAAGTGTATATGGCGAGTGTGAATGAAAGAGTTGGAAGGGGTAGACCTAGGTGACCTTCCGCCTGACGCAGGTCCTCTCGGGGCACGGTTGCTTCGGGAGGTACCTGTGTCGCATAGGGCGGGAGATGACGTCAGGGTGCCACCACTGTGGCGCGGGCGTCGGGGAGGACACGGTGAACTACACTGTCGCCGTGTGCCCTGCGTGGCGCGAGGAGCGCCGCGCCCTCGTCGCCCAAATCGGCGTGGACCTGTCGCTCCCGGCCCTGGTTCTGTCCATGGTCGGGAGCGATCCTGGATGGACGGCCGTCGCCTCCTTCTGCGAGGCAGTCATGTCCGCAAAGGAGGCGGCGAAGTGGGAGCGGGAGTCGACCACCACACTCCCCTCCCGCCAACGCAGGCCACGCCGGCGGCGCCGGAGGGCCAGTAACGACCTCCGGCCGCCGTAAAAAGCGGCCGCGGGCGGCCCCTCGGGGGAGGACCCGCCGCCCGCACTATTGCCGCGAGGGTGAGGGCTGCGTGCTGTTCCGCGGCCCCCCTCAACTCCTAGAGTTGTTAGGAGAGCGCCGGTGGGACGAAACCCTGACCCTCTGGCGCCAACACTTTAGAAGGGGCCCGCCTCAAGACAAAGGGCGGGCCGGCGCCGGCCCGGGCCACGAGATCGGCAGGCCATATATCCGTGGGCCCGGGTGTAGGCGATAGGAGAACAGCGGGGTTTTTTAGTGGGTAGTCGGATGGCCAATCATCTTTCCCGGAGTCTCACATATCCCTCGGTCCCCCAGGGCCGGGGGAACCCGTCAAGAGAGGTTTTACCCCGAGACCAAAAAAAAAAAGGTGGACGTTTCGAGACCAGATCAGGGACGTCTTGCAAAAAGGCCAGGTCAAGAGTACCCTAAACCGAAGGGCATGTATGAAGGGAATAATGAAACTGGACGAAGCGAAACAAGTATGTAACGATCGTAGCAAGTGGAAAGAAGTGGTCTCTGCCTACCCCTACGGGAAAGAGGCGTGATTATATGTATGTACGTATGTATTGCTGTGAAACAACAGATAGGCTGACGGCCCTCCTAATACTAAGCAGTTACCCTCTATGGATGTTTTCAAGGCTAGGGGAACCGCTTATACGCTGTCTTTCGCGTAGCAGAACTGAAAGGGTTACCTTATTGTATTGGGATCCTTGGTGTCGACATCACAAATGATGTGCAGTTTAGAGAACAATTGGAGGGTAAAGCTAAGCTTGCCTCCAAAAAGCTAGGTGTGTTAAACCGTTCGAAGCAGTACTTCAGTCCAAAGCAACGGCTTGTGTTATACAAAGCACAGGTCAGACTGCATATGGAGTACTGCTCACATTTATGGACTGAAGCACCTGCCTGTCAGCTCAATTCCCTAGATTCGATCCAACGGCGCGCAGTTCATGTTGTCGACGATCCCATACTCACAGACGGTCTAGACACGCTTGGACTTCGGAGAGACTTTGCGTCTTTGCGTATTCTACCGTCTGTACAATGGGGAGTGAACTGAGGAACTATTTAGAATGGTGCCCTCGTCGTCTTTCTACCACCGCACTGCCCGCAATTGGCTGGATGTTCATCCCCATTTCTGGCAGCCTCTTCTTTCTTGTACGAAACGGTTTTCAAGAACGTTCATGTTGCGTACTCTCAGGATCTGGAATGAGCTTCCGGCTGAGGTTTTCCCAGCGCGGTACGATATGGGGTTCTTCAAAAAAGGCGTTATAAAATTTCTTCGAGGACGGCAGCGCGTTGGTAATGCCTCTGGTGTTGCAGACGTCCATAGGCGACGGTGACCACCTGCCAGGGTGGGCCGTTTGCCTGTCTGCTGAACTCTCGCAATAAAAAAAAAACTTATACCGAAACAAAACACAAAGCTTGCGGTAATCTTTTTTTTACTAGCACTTACAACTTCTATGTAATCCATTGCTCGGTTTACCGACATAAGAAACATTTTATGACGTAAGTCAGGTAATGGATTGCACTATATCTCAATATAATGAAATGAAATTTAATTCCCCCATTTCATCCCTCTCGCTTAACACCGTCCACTACGTGCCTGAAATACCGAGGTACGTTAGTGGAGCGATTCTCGAACTTTTGACTTTACCTGTCGAATTGTAATGAACCCTAATATCTACTTCTTCTTTGGATCATGGGGTGCTTTCGAAATATGACGGATAATATCTTAGGTAACTTTGTGTTTATAGTATATTGGTTTATAGAAACCAGTTTAGTAATTTAGTAAGCATCGATTTAAATTATTTAGAATTTATTGAAAATTATTTTAGTTTTGTTTATTGTAGGTAATTACAATTATAATAGTTATAACTTTTTAATAACTGAAGTCCCTCCTGATAACAGATGATCGCCGTCGCACGCTTGCAACACTGTCAACTAAATTAAGAAAAGAATCAAATTTAAAAATTTAATAATGGCAAAAATAAAACAGAGTTACACGTAGCAGAACGTAGTACGTGTGTGTGTGTGTGTGTGTGTGTGTGTGTGTGTGTGTGTTTATGTGTGTGTGCGAATGCGTGAGTGATTGCGTGAATACATGCATGCATACTTACGCCGCACCTTCACAACAGCTACTGGAGAGTGGGTGAAGAAGGGGTAGAATTATACATAAATATCCCGACTCGGGAATCAAACTCGTCGTCGTAGGCTCTCCAACGTGCGGAAGTCATTGCGCCACGGAGGTCGGCTGAGAGACTGTTGGCAATGTTACTTTAGTCACAAACATTATAACCGAAGGAAAAAGTTTTTTTGAATTCTTTGAAAGAAGCAACAGGGCTAGATGAGCCAGGTAAATGGCTTTCACAAAAGATGTGAAATAACAGCCCACAAAGTCCTACTCCTGAGCTTCTTCATAACTGGAGTTCAGTAGACACGCAAACGGCCCATCCGATAGCAGATGGTCACGGTCGCCTACGGACGTTTGCAACACCAAAGGCATTGCCAACGCATTGCGAGCCTCTAAAAATTCTATAACGCCTTTATTGAAAAACCCCATTATCGTAGTGTGATGGAAAATTCTTAGCCGGAAGTTCATTCCAAATCTGGAGGGTACTCAACATGAACGTCCGTGAGAATCTTCTCGTACAAGAGAGAATAGGCTCCAGGAAATTGGGATGAACGCCCAGCCGGTGGCGAGCCCCTAAGAAGGAAACAGAATACACGCTTGTCTAAGGCAGATTGGCGGGTTACATATACCGGTGATCTTGGTATGCAAGTTACCTCACAATATTCTCCTTCATCGTCAGTTTATGGCTATTATGTATATTAGGTGAGAAAAAGTGTTTAAGTGGTATATGCCACCGCGAGATTCGAATCTGGGACCTCTAAGGTGGTCTCCGTGTGTAATACCACTGAGCTATCAGGTAATTAACATCATCATTACCTATCCTTACATCATAATATTCATAAATTAAAAAATAAAGCTATCTACCTTTGTTAAAGAATTAATTATGGCGGCTCTCCTGCAGGTGACGTAACGGGCTTTGAGCTTTGAATCAGTTTAGAAAGTACTTTTCATCGGCTTAAATAACGCCCGACCTCAATATGAAATTATGAAAGAATATGTAATCAGTTTAGTCTTTACAGCGTAACGGAGTCCGAAAATAAGCAGAAGAACGATATACGATAACTGATATACTACTTACATATATAATGTAAATAAATATATGAATATTACCTAGTCAGGTCATAAGTATTGTCACACAGTAAAAACTTTTCTTTTAGAATGCTGGCCACAAAAAAGTTTATTGAATTCGAATCTCGAATTGTTCATGAAAATAAAAATGTATACTTTTAGAATTTTACTCATTTTTTAAATATGGAGTGGACGCTTAAAGAAGACCGTGTTGCAGTTATTGCGTTGCATCGTTGCGGTTACGCGCCAATTCAAATTTTTAACATACTGAAAAATTTGAATATAACCAAAAGATTCATTTATCGTACCATCAAACGATACAATGAAGACTCTAGTGTAGATGACAGGTCAAGAAGTGGTCGCCCTCGGTCTGTTAGGACTCCAGCAGTGATAAAAGCTGTGAAGGCACGAATTCAAAGAAATCCCAAACGTAAGCAGAAACTGTTGGCCCTTCAGATGGGGTTAAGCAGAACCACGGTGAAAAGGGTGTTAAATGAAGACTTAGGGCTTCGGGCATATCGAAGAAAAACAGGACATCGTTTGAATGCTCGTCTAATGGACCTGAGACTGAAGAGATGCCGCGCTTTGTTGAAGCGGTACGCGGGAAAAAAATATCGGGAAATTCTTTTTTCGGATGAAAAAATGTTTACCGTAGAAGAGAGCTACAACAAACAAAATGATAAGGTGTACGCACACAGTAGTGAAGAAGCGAGCAACCGTATTCCGCGTGTCCAACGAGGTCATTTTCCATCCTCGCTCATGGTATGGTTGGGAGTTTCTTATTGGGGCTTAACAGAGGTACATTTTTGTGAGAAAGGTGTAAAAACGAATGCTGTTGTGTATCAAAATACAGTCCTGACGAACCTTGTGGAACCTGTTTCTCATACCATGTTCAATAACAGGCACTGGGTATTCTAACAAGATTCGGCGCCAGCTCATAGAGCGAAGAGCACACAAGACTGGCTGACGGCGCGTGAAATCGACTTCATCCGGCACGAAGACTGGCCCTCCTCCAGTCCAGATTTGAATCCGTTAGATTACAAGATATGGCAACACTTGGAGGAAAAGGCGTGTTCAAAGCCTCATCCCAATTTGGAGTCACTCAAGACATCCTTGATTAAGGCAGCCGCCGATATTGACATGGACCTCGTTCGTGCTGCGATAGAGGACTGGCCGCGCAGATTGAAGGCTTGTATTCAAAATCACGGAGGTCATTTTGAATAAACTTTAATGTCATAAGAATCTATGTTTTGTTAAGTTCATTTTGGTATATAAATGGTTACATAATGAATAAACTTGTTACAATTATTTTACATTAAACATGTGACAGAATTTATGACCTGACTAGGTATATACATCAAGATTCAGGATTTTGAAAAGGGGGCAAATGAAATATTACATTACAGATTGTTAAAGCCGTTTGGCTATAATGGGTCTAGGTGAGGATGCTATATCCTATCTCTTTTCCTCTTACCTATTATCCGCTCCCCGTCCTTGTCAAATGTAGTGCGACCAATTTAAAAAGGATTATAACGTCGATGGCCGAACGGTGATTGTCGGTTCCGTATTATTTTTGATAAAACTTAATAATTTAGTAATAATCGGGTGTAAAATAGTGTAAAGGTGTGTTTGATTACTCCTACGAGTGGATCATCCGTGGGCCCACGCGAAAATAAGAACGAGTAACGAGAATCGTGAGTACCCTTAAATATTCATTTCCCTTCAATAGCTCTTCGCCTAGGAAGACCCTTACCAGCGCGAACACAGATAATAAAGGAAGGAAACTATTCAGTATTGCTTTTAGAATTGGTAGGTCAAATAGAAGTCTTGTAAAAAAAATTTCTCACAAGTTCTTCGCTCAAGAAAATGAAGTATCAAGAAAAGTCAAAGTCTTTGAGTACACAACGTCCCGCTGTTGGGATGGGACCTCCCCTAGAGGACATGGACAGTATACCGGTGAGCTTAGTATGCACGTTTGCTCACGATGTTTGTTTTTCACCATCGGTACATAGCAATTATGCTATAATATGCACATTAGGCGAGAAAACTACCTAAACGGTGCATGTCGATTCGAACACAGGAACTTTAGATTAGTCTCCGACTGTAATATCACTGAGCTACCAGGTATCTGAGCAAATTGAGTATATAGAAAAGAAGTGTACTAAAATATCATTCCGATCAGCGACGAAGTAAGAAATCTTGGTGATTTATTAGATAGGGAGCTCTGCTAGCGACCCCAGATCAATGAATTAAGTCGGAGAGTTTTTCTATCTTCTAGAGCACTTGGTAGGCTGAAAAATTTCCTACTTATTGCTACCAAAATTAAGCTGGCGGAATCTTTATTACTCCCGCTACTTGATTATGCTGATGTCTGCTATCTCGATATTTTTGCATAATATTCATATTTAGGCTTCCCATCTTCCATCTTCGACGGAATACTCACAATCTATCTCTGCTTTATAGTATTTTATTCCTTTCCAATACAAGGTATATTACCTATCTTACGGAACGTTTTCAGTTTCTTCATCATCTAAATAACCTTAATTTGCGCACCTCTAATAATCTCAAACTAACAGTACCTTTACACTCTTTATTGTTTTATAATCATTCCTTCGCTGTACAGGCTGTCCTACTATGGAACTCCTTACCTACTGCAATCACACATGCGAATTCACTACCAATTTAAAAAAAAAACTAGTTTGAATAAATTAACTGGATGAGGCATTTAAAGTCTACTCGTAATATTGAATTGATTAGAACTAATTCATTTGTGTTCTTCTATTTATTCATTCGTGTATCTTATTTTACTTACACTATTTGCTTTTATGTTATATTATTAATGTTATTATGATATTTCATATTACTTTTAGCGCGCCACCTATAGCAAAATGCTTTTGAATGTATTCCGACCTTAAGGTTGTCTGGAAGAAATCGCTTCTTAGCGATAAGGTCGCTTATTGTGAACTAGTTATAAGTTTAATATTAAGTTACTTTGCATGTATATAATATTTGGTGGACAATAAAGTATAGTCTATCTGTCTATCTAATCGTAGTCTTCGAGTACAATCGAAATGAAAGAATTATCAGAAAAGGTCAAGTTTCTTAGAAAAAAACGAAAACAGAGTCTAAGTACTTCTCTTTTACAGAGTCTCTATGAAAATATTATTCGTTCTATACACAAATATTATCTTCATAGACTTTTTTGTCCTTATCTTACAATATGTGGGGACTAGCACAAGATGTTTTTTCCTTCTACTCTTCTTCGTTAACAGTCATCTCAACATCTTTTTTCGTCATACCATTTTTTCTGTGTCCATCAACTCTCATTATGAACATATTTTTGTCACAAATGCATTTTTCTTTTCACACTATGCACTATAATTACATATGGGCGGGCGGAGTTACACTTAAAACCAGGGTGCGCAATGAACACATAAGAGGTATTTTTAAAGTTGCACCAATCGCAAAAAATTCATGGAGTCTAGGCTGAGATGGTACGGTCGTATACAGCGAAAACCAGATGACCATGTCGTGAAGAACTGCCTTTCCATGGCTACAAAGAGCAAAGGGAGGGGAAGGCCCCCAACTACGTGGATGACAAATATCCGCAAGGAAATGAAGCAGTTGGGGCTTTCAGATGACGACGCATACCGGCGGAATAAGTGGCGCCTCAGGACCAGGAAAGCCGACCCCGCATAGCGTGAAAAGGCGAGGCCAAAGAAGACACTATAATTACATATCACAATAGTCGGTAACTTTTTAGTATGTCACCCACAGGCTGTACTTTCAAACTTCTGCTATGCTCAATTTTTATTGAATTTATTTTTATAACTCCACAAGCAGGAGGGGTTTACCCAAAAAGTTCTGGCTTGACGTCTTATAGGGATGTACATGTCAGTGGATTAACTACCAGGGATGCCGAAGACTGTGCGACGTAGCGAAGAAAAAGTAGGAAAGCTAACCCAGGGCACTAAAGTGGAAGTTTGGGTTACAAAAAGGATTTAACGCTAAAATGATGATGATTTTCATAACTTCAAAAATTCATATCAGCATTGCCATCTTCACAACGTCTGCTATTTAACCTTTATGGCTCAGCATCAATCAACAGGCTTACATCAACTGCTGGACATTGGCGTCCCCAAGATCTTGCTATAACACTCGATCCTTTTTAATGTCATCGGGCTGGAGGACGTCCTATCCTAGACAAGCTGCGGTCTCTACTTTAGGACTAGCAAGCTTACTCCAACGGCTTTCATGCGATAGTCCTCAGCCTCGTGACTCAGCATTCCGATCCATAATACAACAAGTTTCATAGGGACCTCTTACATCATCAAAATAAAATTTTACATAGCAATTATAAAACGTTCAAAGCGAATTTTCGCTCTTTCCCGACACTTATTCTACACAAAACGTTTACTGTAAAAATCCTATACAACAAAGGCCCGATACATTATAAGGCTACGTGAACCTCGTGACTAGGGTCTGTGGTTTGAGAGCCCTCGCCTTTGTCCGTCGCCACATTGTTCTACCCACCGATGCTAACTTTTTACACAAAGGCTATACTCGTATTATTATTTTCAATATTGTTTTTGATTTCCTAATAGCATAATAAATTTAAGACCGGCGAGCAGCTCAGCAAGACCTTCGAGACAATTTTTGACGAAGCTCTGGGATGGGCACTTTTATTCCTAATGATCATCTATACCATTTCAAAACTTCGAAGGGAGCCAAAGTAGACGTATTCACCGTCTTTAGTCTATACAACGGTGCAAAGATCATTGAAGCAGCATCAACATAAAAATGCTACTTCCGGTGATGTTGAGCTAAAGGCTGCATAGAGATCCAGATTTAGACCCTGGTCGTAACTATACACCTCATCTCGGGTCTTTGAAGGATCGACTTTTGATCACCTTCATCGTAAGGACCATCACACTGACTGGGTACGCTGTAAAATGTATATATTCTAAACAATCATCATTAGCATAAGTCGATACCAAGGTCATTTTAATACTTTTTATTTCAAACAATTGACAGAACCTCGAAATGCCTATCATTTCCGCCCCCAGTCTGGGCGTTTATCTAAAGTATTATTTACAAAAATAAGGTTTATCAGTTGTCTAGTATCCATAACACAAGCGTTCGGATTTTTACTTTGAGACTAGATAGTGTTATGTGAATTGTCCCAGTATATTTATAATGTAGCGACCCCGCACGTCGCCGACCATATTTTAATGTTATTTACATTTTGATTAAATACTTTTTCTTTTTTTTATTGCTGTAGGGCAGCAGACAGGCTGACGGCCCGCTTAGAATTTAGCAGTTACCGTCGCCTATGGGTGTTTGTAACGCCATGCGCCAGTGGCATCGCGAACACGCTGCTGTCAAGAGTTCAGGAACTTGGTCATTAATGCCGGAATACAACACAAGGTTAATATGGCGGCATACTTAAGACCAAAGGTGGTCGCCATCCAGACGGGCTTGAGGCCCTACTACTTAGCTAGGGTGGGTTCTTTTGTCGCCTTTTACGACAGGCTGACCCCGGCCGCAGAGGTTAGTATTCTTTCTCAGCCCCTGCACGGATAGCCGCACTTTTGAATGTAACTTGGAATACTCATCGGCCATTTTTTTATTGCTGAGGAACAGCAGACATGCTGACGGCCCACTTAATAGTAAGCAGTTACCGTCACCTATGGATGTCAGCGAATACAGAGCTGTCCCATAGGGATACAGGAACCCGGGTCACTAATGCCGGAACACAACACGAGGTTATTATGATTTCGTTATTACGGGCTTGGGGCCCTACTACGTAGCTAGAGTTGTCTTGTCGCCTTTAACGCCAGGCCGACCTCAGCCGCAGATGTTAGTATTCTTACTTCGCCTCTACACGGAGTAATGTAGAAGATACAGAGTGAAAATTAAACCAACATGTAAGCAATCTATACAAATAAATAAAATTGGAGGGTCTGTTTTTAATATTAAAATAACCGATTTTTAACAAGGGCATTTGGATGTATACACGGTACATATACCAAAACAAATTTTTTTTACAATTTTTGTCAGTCTGTCTGTCTGTTTGTTCCGACTAATCTCTGAAATAGCTGGACCGATTTTGACGGGACTTTCACTGGCAATAAGCTGATGTAACAAAGAGTAATAACTAAGGCTACTTTTATTTTAGAAAAAAAAAATGGTTTTAGTTAAAAGTGATCTGTTTCGGATTTTTTAGATTCCAATTTAAGTTGACCTCAGATTTATATCATAAATCATATAAAATAGGGTTCAGTTTACGCTGGACTATGTAGGTTCAAACGCAGTTTGTATATTTCATTTATTTATATTTTAGGGTTTATAGGGTTTGTTATCCAAAATAAACCATAAGACATATCCAAAAAATGCTGCCCAAAGTCACTATTCCACGCTGACGGAGTCGCGGGCACAGCTAGTTGTTAATCAAATTAAAAATGTGGTGTGCATCCTGAGGTGTCTCTACATTAACGATTATCTGTAAGTTCACTAGCATGCATATTACCACAAACAATGAGTCAAAGCTATTCTAGAAACACGGTATAGTCCTAATACAATAATTTGCATAATGTTAACATAGAGCGTTTGATCTGAAACAAGGCGAAATCGAAGTAACAATTAACTAAACATATGCAAACGATTGCAATTGGCGCCATAAACAAGGATCTGTGAATTGTAATTCTCTGTAGAACAAAGAGAATCATAGAGAGGCTAGAATTAACTAATCAAGAACTATCGTTAGGTTACGTGTTACTAGTTACAAGGACAATATTAAGAATACTAACCCCTGTGACAGGTCGGTTTGGCGTGAAAAGCGTCAAAATAACCCTAGCTAGGTGATAGGACCGCAATCCCGTCGGGATGGCAACAACCTCTGGTGAATGAGTATGCCAGGATAATAACGGTGCATGCGTTGTGTTTCGACATTATTAACCCATCCAGTGTATCTATGCGGACATCAGCGTGTTTTGCGGTACTCCTTTTTTATAGCTGAGAAACAGCAACAGGCTGACGCGATCTACTTAACAATAACCAGTTACCATTGCCTATGGATGTTTGCGAAGCTAGGTGCAACGCGCACACGCTGCTGGCCCATAGGGGTACAGGAACCTAGGCCACTAATGACGGACAACAACACCTAGTGTCACAAATATCAACTACATAAGTTATTGAGTGGGTTGTCAGTTTGTTTGCTGTTTCTTAACAGTAAAAAAAAGTTTAGTGTAAAAAAAACAGTTTACAAAAATTGGAAAATATTCCTTCGTTTTTTTTCAAAGTTTAGTCACGTGACAACGTTCGGTATAAAAATTCAATAGCTAAATATTCTATTACATCATTACATTATTTAGTTCATTTAAATTTAAGACCTCAAAAATCCTATTATCCGTGCAGGAGTGGAGAAAGATACTGACCTCTGCGACCGGAGTCGGCCTGTCGGAAAAGGCGACAAAACAACTCTAGCTACGTGGTAGGGCCCCAAGCCCATCTGGATGGCGACTACCTTTGATCTTAAGTATTCCGCCATAATAACCTTGAGTTGTGTTCCGGCATTAGTGACCAAAGTTCCTGTACGCTTATGAGACAACAGCGAGTTCGCGATGCCACTGGCGTTGCAAACACCTATAGGCGACGGTAACTGCTAAATTATAAGGGGGCCCTCAGCCTGTCTCACAGCAATAAAATAAAATAAAATCTTTCTATCATTTTCCTTGTGATATGGCAGTCATCCCTTCGCATTACAAACCACGCTAGTCTATTCCTTTTAAGTTATAATTGTCTAAGTTACGGCCTCAGATCGATGAATGAAAATCTGACTCCATCTTTACATGTACTACAAGAGTTTTACAATTTTATTCTTAAATAACAATGCAGTTGTATTAAATGGTGGCGCACGAATGGGCGAATGAAAGGAATGAATGTTTGAATGAGCGTTCGAATGAACGGGTTACACCACAGATCACAACACACTATGCTACCGGCACGCTATGATGGCCGTTTGATGTTTGTCCACTCCATGAAGTTTCGTATTAATTAGTAATATACATTTGAAGGAGCAAATTGCTGTTCTTTATTGTCAATAACTGCACGTCGCTATTGACAATAAAGAACAGCAATTTGCTCCTTCAAATGTAATTACTAATTAATACGAAACTTCACGAGTGGACAAACGTCAAAACGGCCATGATAACGTGCCGGTTTATTAGTGAGATGCACGAATAGTCCAAATATAACTTTTTGTTTTTATTAAATACAAATAACTACTCAATGCAGTTATTATTCCTGCTATGCCAACACACGGGGATGTGAGTCGTGCACTGCTTCGTTTGCGGGGTCGTAATTACGATACAACTTTCCTCATCTACTTACTCCGTTTCGGCACATGTTTGTAGAGTGCCTCATTTGTGACGTCATAATACAAGTATACTCGAATAATGTCTGCCTGTTGAAGTATAAGATTTATTTCGAGCTAATTGCATACATTCTAAACTCGGTGATTTCGACATGAAAGATTTTTCGACATAAAAAAATATTAATTGTATTATATTTACTCAGCGCCATCTGGTTCCAAAGTGAGCAGCATAGTATTTGTGTCATAGGAACTAAACTATTGATATTTTTTTTTGCTGAGGAACAAATAGTAAGCAGTTACCGTCACCTATGGCTTTTTACGACGCTAATAGAACACGCTGCTGTTCGCATAGCGTTACAAGAACCTGGGTCACTCCGGAATACAATACAAGGTTATTATGGCGACATATATAGACCAAGATGATTACCATCGAGACAGCTTAGGGCCCCACGTAGTTAGGGTTGTTTTGTCTTCTACGACAGGCAGACCCTGGTCGCAGAAGTTAATATTCTTAATCCGCCCGTGCAGGGAGAATAATAGTAATAACAGTCCATTACCTCCCACTGTTGGGTTCAAGTCCCTACAGGCAACGTAGAGTAAATCCGTCATGCTTGTCAAAGGCGGATCACACACCGGTACACTCTGTATGCAAGTTTCCTCACGATGTTTTCCTTCTCCTTCGGTATTATTATTATTATATGGAAAACGTATAAACATTGGACGAATAAAGCTACCTAAGCGGTACATGATATGATTCTACCACTAGAATTAGAAACCTGTGATAATACACACAAATACTTATATATTATAAACTAGCTGTGCCCGCGACTCCGTCCGCGTGGAATAGTGACTTTGGGCAGCATTTATGTATAAATCTTATGGTTTATTTTGGATTACAAACCCTATAAACCCTAAAATATAAATAAAATATGCAGTCAGTGTTATCGAATGCAACTGTTACAACATGCGCCTCCGGAATACGTGCGTTCGAATCTACATACAATGTCCAGACTAAGCTAAACCCTATTTCATATGATTGTTCATATAAATCTGGGGTCAACTTAAATTGGAAAATATTTTCGAATCTTATTTTAACAAAAACTATGTTTTATTTCTAAAATAAAATAGCCGAAGTTACTCTTTGTTACATCAGCTATCTGCCAGTGTCTGCCAAAGTCCCGTCAAAATCGGTGCAGCCATTTCAGAGATTAGCCGGAACAAACAGACAGACGGACAGAGAGACAAAAATTGTAAAAAATGTTGTTTTGGTATATGTACCGTGTATACGTCCGAATGCATTTAGTAAAAAACGGTTATTTTAATAAGACACTCCAATTTTATTTATTTGTATGGATAAGTCTATATTATAATAACACCCTCTGAACTCTCTCCGACTCTCTGAGACTGAACGGGAATTGGCTCCTGCCTACCTGGGTTCCAAAGGATATAACGACACAGAAAATGGGAATGAAAATCATGTAACATTTGGAAACATTTAGTCTTGACGTATGTAACGATTTCGCTACATATTATATCCTTGACATAAAATTATATTGTAGAAAAAGACAGGCCCCGGGGAATAATGAATCTCTGCACTTTAGAAATATAAACAGGCTTTTTATTTCCTCTGGGTGCAATATCTCGTTGCATTGTGCATATTATTTGACTTTTTATTTTAATACTAGCTGTGCCCGCGACTTCGTCTGCGTGGAATAGTGACTTTGGGCAGCATTTTTTGGATAAATCTTATGGTTTATTTTTGATTACAAACCCTAAAATATAAATAAATGAAATATGCAAACAATCAGGGTTATCGAATGCAACTGTTGCACCATGCGCCTCTGGAATACGTGCGTTCGAATCTACAAAGTCCAGCCTAAGCTAAACCCTATTTCATATGATTGATGATATAAATCTGAGGTCAACTTAAATTAGAAATAAAACTACAATATCCAGCCTAAGCTGTACCCTATTTTATATGATTGTTGATATAAATATGAGGTCAACTTAAATTGGAAATTACTTTCGAATCTTATCATTTTTAACAAAAACTATGTTTTTTTTTCTAAAATAACATAGCCTAAGTTACTCTTTGTTACATCAGCTATCTACCAGTGAAAGTCCCGTCAAAATCGGTGCAGCCATTTCAGAGATTAACCAGAACAAACAGACAGACAGACTGACAAAAATTGTATTAAATGTTGTTTTGGTATATATACCGTGTATACGTTCGAATGCACTTAGTAAAAAGCGGTTATTTTAATATTACAAACATATACTCCAATTCTATTTATTTGTATAGAAGAATGTATTATAACTTGCTTTCAAGATGTGGCACAATGGCTACCATTAACAATACCATTCTACCATCAGGTGCACCTGTGTAGATCAGCTTGTAGCCATTCCCAATGAACCGGGATCTGCTGGCCTTCCACCGAGTCTCCTCCAGGAACGCCACGGCCACCCTCCACCTGAAGAGTACATCGGCAGGGAATTCCCTAGCGCGTCCGGTCAGCGTGCCAATGTTCCATGTTGCGAAACAGTTTTTGGATTGGGCTAACATCTTTACCCGTGCTCGCCCACGACACGGCAGCCCTTGTTCACTTGTCACAGAAATCGCGTGAAGTTTCTGCGCGTCATTTTGCGGCGACGCCCTATTCGTGACTGGACCTTTTCTCGTACGTGCCATATAAAATTTTAGCTAGTTTTGGCTTTTGCGGGAGCGACTGCCGTACGACCTCCCAACCCCTAGAGGAAAACCGAGAGGTGCATTTCCTTTGCCGCATGTAAGCTACCAAAGTATTAGCCCATCAGTCGCCTTTTACGACTCCCTTGGAATGACCTGGGCTGACCATATTTTCACTAGCCGGACCACACGGCATGTGAAAAGTCTCTTATTTATATTAATATTTGTGTATTTTTTATTGAAATTCTAGTATTTACATTTAAAACCTTTTTAACATATTGGGTTTTTAAAATGTTCATTGGAAATTATATTAAATCAATATTTGAAAAAAAATTCTACCATAATATGATTTTGACAATATCCTGTATTACACCTCTGTACATCCGATATTTCATTATGTATATTTTTACACGATTTAGGGTTCCTTATGGATAACGGAATTTATTAATTTTGTACAATAGTTTTATTTTAAGTGCTTTGATTTCAAACACACAATATATAAAATTATTGAGATAATTTTAAAGACATATTATTTATAGCTATAAATAACATGATATTTAAAACGATACTTAAGACTGGGACCTCATATAGGGAAACATAATCGTAATAAATAAATATACTGTCACACATCGCCATTTAATCCCAAAGTAAGCAGCGTAGCTTTTGTGTTAAGGGTCCTAGATAACTGATATACTACATATATACTTTTCTGTTGTAAATAAATATATTTCATACATAAACAGTCAGATGCGAGACGGGCATCGATCCCGTGACCACCGCAAGCGTACCGAAGTACATTAACCGCTACGCCAGGGAGTTCGTCAAAAAGTTGTAATAGCTAGAGCCAAGACCGTGGAGATGAAATAGACAGCTATTAACCTAGGCATTTGGCTATAAGAGGATAAGGGGGTTTTTAACGGGTAAGCATGTAGTCCTTTATTTTCTATTCAGCTATATCTAATTTTATTGGTATTTTGCTTAGAAATAGGACAAATCACGGAAAGCCAACTGACATAGTTGCGTGTAAGTTTCCTCCTTATCTGTACGAATGTACAGACGAATGTACGCCGTTTGTACGTACGTTACGTACGATAATTTGGCTGAATAAAGTCGCTTAATATAAGTCAGAACCCTTGAATTTATTAATAAATCTCGCTTCGTTATTTGTCAAACACAAGTAAAATTCAATTATTTACATCAAACATACAGGCTCTATCTGTTTTGGCAACAGAACCAGAGTAAACATAGTTGAAATATAATTAGTTTTGTATTTGTAGTATTTGTATTTGAATTTCTGTTTTTGGAATCGAATATAAGGATGAACTTCCTAGGGATAGCTAGCTTCCTAGCTATTTAGCCTATGGCATGGGTGCGAAACTTGATTACTTAATATAACATAATATAACACATAGACTAAGTCTTTAGAGTTGTCAAAGAGTATAGTGGGAAGGTGAGAAAGGAGTGTGTTATATATTAGAAGAAGGAACAGTATTAATAATATAAACATAAGAGAGGAGACTAAATTGTTAAAAATAGACCAGCTAATATTGAGGTAGGCAGAACATCCGTTACGCAATAAAAAGAAAAATGGACCACAATTATAACAAATTGGTAGCCTAGGGGCGGAGAACGATTAAGACGGAGACCGTTCAAAAGGTGGGAGGATGAAATAAAGAAAACTGCAGGTCCATTTTGGAGTACAGCAGCTCTCAACGTAGGAATGAACTAGAGGAAGCCATTGGCTAGAGGCAATCTGATAATATTGCAAATTCAATTTAGATATATGTCGCAAATGTGTGTGAAGATGTCACTGTCACGGTTAAGACACGAGAGTCTGGATGAGTGTGGGGGATACCCAGATATACATTGCCAAGGCAGTGAAGCTACATCGTGGGTAAAATAAAACATAAGTAGTCAATCGTGTGTGTCGAGAAGCCGAAAACGTTAAATAGATATATGTAGAGAGTCTAAGTTACATGAAAGTAACAGGCATAACAGGGTAACACTAATGTGGGTCCCGGGACACGAAGGCATTCATGGCAATGAAATGGCAGATGAACTGGCAAGAGAGGGCTCATCTAATGATTTTATGGGTCCAGAACCATGTGTAGGCATTCCGACTAGTCTCGTGAAAGCCACAGTCAGGGATTTTGCAGACCGCAGTCAACAACAACACTGGCTGACTAGAATCGGTCTGGCACACTCCAAAAATTTTTTGGGATCCACGTACAAAGCACGAGGATCCATCTGGAACATGAGCAGGGGGCAAATACGCTACTTGCTTGAAGCCTTTACTGGGCACTTTGGAACCAACAACATGCTCATGAAGATGGGTCTAACCGCGACACCTATGTGCAGGTTGTGTGGGGAACATACAGAACGCATGGAACACCTACTGTGTACATGCGATGCATTGGCCAGGAGGCGAATGAATCTTTTGGGGGTAGGATATCCGACACCGGAAGACTACAGGCTCCTATCTCCATATCTCATTGTTAGGTTCATGAAGCAAATCTTCAATGAGATTGGAGAGGAGTGATTGTTATCTAGGGGAACACAAAAGATCCCATTGGGTCGAAGTGTCCGAGATAACTCTCGGCCCCGAAATAAGATAAGATAAGAAAGTATAGATATTATAGGTGAAGGAGAATAAATAACATTAAACCCGCAAGAAGCCGATGGAAAGGACATGCGTAGGCGCACATTGTACGTGTCTGTTATAATATATATCGCGCTGGTGCGGAATCAGTGTTGAGAAGCCTATATATTGGTAGATAGGAGAAGCACATACGGTTGGTCACTTACGTTTTTAGCAACACGCGCTCGATGCTAAAGTGGGGATTAATTTTACTCACGGTGCACTACATGATCATCATTACATCTTTTTGAGAAGCAAAAGCCTCATATTTATAAAACGAGATAAAACTCAGTGACATTTCACTATCCGATTCTATCCAATATAGTATCTTTATACATCTACGAATTCACCATATTGGAACGTATTGTTAAACCTCACAGCAATAAAGGCATACGTGTATATTAACGAGGGCGCTAACCGGGCATTGCTGCCTAAACAAGTACCTCAGTATCAAAAGGATCAAGGATAGAAAAGCCTACAGATTTTGTAACGACGCAGATGAAACGCGTCAGCACCTGCTGTGCCACTGCTGTTCCCTGATGCATAAACGTAATCCCATACTAAGGAAACATATGCTGGAACCAGATAAGATACGAGCAGCTTCTGTCAAAAAACTGCTTCGCTACATTAACGAAGCAGGCAGTAAATGTGGCGATTACAATAGTTCATTAAATTGGACGCAGTGATATTAGGCTAAATTAAACTAGCATATCCACCTTTCGAAATAATAATAATATGTGTATATTGCCATGCTAATGAAGCACTCATAACAACACTATATAGAAAAATAACTTATTTATTTATTTATTTTAAGAGATAAAAGTCAATATAAAAATTAACATAGTTAATAAAAAAATAAACAAATTGTATTCCAGTCTACGATTATATTAACATTCGTGTTTACAACCACAATTTTGTTTTCATTTAAAATAATATGGATTTACAATTAAAATGAGGAGTCTCAACGATAAGGGATATAGCTGAAGTAACAAGGATCGTATTTCGGATTTAATATTGGGGGCCGATCTGATGGGGGTCTAACTAAAAATAAAATTATTTAACTAGATATAAAATTTTCTGATACTATGTTTAAGATGATGTAAGAATTATAATAGCACATTTATGTTTATAAATGAATGTGAATTAAATTATAAAACAATACGTGTATTGTTAAGATAGTTTATCTTAGTCATTCAACACACCTGGACGAGGTGGAGAAGATTTTCGAAAGGATCCTCGCAGGTCGCCTTGTCCGGCACCTAGAGACGGAGGGGTCGAACCTGGCGGACGAACAGTTCGGGTTCTGAAAGGGGCGCTCCGCTATTGACGCGATCACGCGTCTGAGGAGCCAGGCGGAGGACGCGGTGGCTCGAGGCAGGGTGCTATTGGCGGTGTCACTCGACATCGCCAACGCCTTCAACACTCTGCCGTGGAGCTGCGTGCGAGAGGCGCTCAAGTACCATCGGGTGCCTCCCTATCTCCGTCGCATAGTCGGGGCATATTTGGACAATCGTGCCGTCGTCTATCCAGTCCAGGGTGGGCAAAGTCAGCGAGACGTCGTGTGCGGTGTTCCACAGGGGTCGGTCATGGGCCCCATGCTGTGGAACATCTCATACGACTGGGTCCTGAGGGGAGTGCTCCTTCCCAGCATCGGCGTCATCTGCTACGCCGACGACACGATCGTTATAGCGCGAGGGAGGAGCCCCCGCCAGGCGTGCCTTCTGGGCACGGCTGGGGTGGCCGCAAAAGGTGGCTAGAATCCGGCTACTCGGCCTGGAGGTGGCCTTAAACAAGACGGAGGCCCTTATATTCTACGGGCCCCGCCAGAGGCCGCCACCGGGCCTGAGCATAACGGTAGGAGGCGTCCGCATCGTCGTCGGGCCGTCCATGAATTATCTCGGACTGGTGCTCGACGGGCGATGGAACTTTGCGGCGCACTTCGAGCGCCTGGCGCCGAAGCTAGTTCGGGCGGCGGGACTCTCCCGTCTGCTGCAGAATATTGGCGGACCGGGCGCAGTGTGCCGCAGGCTCTGAGGGAACCGTGCGGTCGGTGGCCCTTTACGGGGCTCCGATCTGGGCGGATCGCCTGACGGCTAAAATGACGGCGCTGCTTCGCAGCGCATCCTGGCCGTCAGGGCGATAAGGGGATACCGCACGGTGCCCTTCGAAGCGGCTTCCCTGCTGGCCGGATTCCCACCGTGGGACCTCGAGGCCTGAGTCCTGGGGCTATTGTACCAGTGGCGCCGAGATGCGGGCGAGCGTGGCTCTTGCCTCGCGCCTCGCGAAGTGGAGGTAAAGCGGGCGGAGCTGCGCGACGAGGTGCTCATGGTGGAGTGGAAGGAGCGCCTCGCGCACCCCAGCGCGGGCCTCGCCACCATTGAAGCGGTGAGGCCCGTCCTGACCGAATGGGTGGAAAGGCGCCACGGCGCCCTGACCTTCCGCCTGACGCAGGTCCTCTCGGGGCACGGTTGCTTCGGGAGGTACCTGTGTCGCATAGGGCGGGAGATGACGTTGGGGTGCCACTCAACTCCTACAATACAGGAGAGCGCCGGGGGGACGAAACCCTGACCCCCTGGCGCCAACACTTTAGAAGAGGCCCGCCTTGAGATAAAGGGCGGGCCGGCGGCGGCCCAGGCCACGAGATCGGCAGGCCACATTTCCGTAGGCCTGGGCGTAAGCGATAGGAGAACAGCGAGGTTTTTTAGTGGGTAGTCGGATGGCTGAACATCTTTCCCGGAGTCCCACATATACCTCGGTCCCCCGGGTCGGGGGAACCCGTCAAGAGAGGTATTTCCCCTAGACAAAAAAGAAGTCGTTCAACACACGATTGTTATATACTAACGAGATACCACTTTATTAAACTATATCATTAAGTTTCAGTATCACTACGGTGTAATATTATCATGTTTTATAACCTCATTCGGGTGGTTCACAAATACGATGTAAATTTCTGTAATACTTATTTTGTTGAAATCTATTTTTCTTTTTTTATCATCGTCTAAACATTAAAAAAAACTACCTCCCAAGCTTTAATACTGACAGCAAACAGACTGACTACTTAGTAGTTACCGTCGCAATGAATTATTGCGATGCCATGGGTACTGCAGACACGCTGTCATCCGCGTAGGAGTATTTATATCTGGTCTTAAGCAACAATACAACAACGGGTTATGGGGATATATTCAGAAACCAGGATTGGTTAAAATCTATCTATTTTATCCGTGCAGGGGTGGAGAAAGACCTCTGTAGCCGAGGATGGCCTGTCGTAAAAGGCAACAAAACACACCCTAGCTACGTGGTAGGGCCCCAAGCCCGTCTGGATGACAACCACCTTTGGTTTTAAGTATTCCACCATAATAACTTCATGTTGTGTTCCGGTGTTAGTGGCCCAAGTTCGTGTACCCTTATGGGAAAGCAGCGTGTTCACGATGCCACTGGCGTTGCAAACACTCATAGGCTTTAAGCCCTACCATTTAGCTGGAGTTGCTTGGTTGCATTTTACAATAGGTCCACGCCAGCCGTAGCACTCTGCCCCTGCGCTAAGAGAGAGGAAGCGAATTCTTTGTCATTGCACTTCTGTAATTCTACATTTCCTAAGCCAACATGAACAAGGAAGGAGAAGAAATTGTTTTATCTTAAAAACTCATGCCCTCCAACTTTGAAATGAAATACCGAATGAAGTTCCCTTTCTTTATTGTTTGTTTCACAATGTTTATATTGAACATTTTAATTTCAGAATACCATAGGAATGAGCTGAATGTTCACCCCAGTTATTTACCCCTAAATCCGTCCGGGAAAATGGTTAATATGCCTCCATTGCTAACCTCTATCTCAGATAACCGGTTATTTGAAATTTAAATCGTTGGCTCATCTAAATTGCTAGCACAAATCGTTTGCAATGTTGCTCATAGGCATGCAAATTTAAACCATATAACTATGAAAACTAGGTATTTATAGATTTGTTGAATTAATATGATTAACGGATATATGTATGACCTGTGAATAAACGTTAAGCTTTTTGGATCGATTTATTTATTTAAAGTGGTACATCGATACACTTTCTTAATTTTTTCTTGCTTTTAAGCTGCATTGTATTTATAGACTAATATTTTAGCATTAATTTTGTACCAATGACCAAACTTTTTAAAAACGTCTAATCCATTATTTTCTTTACGTCTACTCGAACTCAATATTTATGAAACTACTTTACAAATTGGTTAAGAGTTGGACAGGTTCGGGTCTAAAAGTCAATAAATTTATATTTTAACCCCACTGGCCGCTATTTACAGCATGACATACATACGGTTCCAAAAACTGTATATACACGTAACCGTCATAAGTAATGTACGATCCCAGTCACGGATCAGTGTGCACCGTACAATAGATAAGTGAGATAGCTCGAGAGCAGTCGACTGTATGAGAAAGGAGGAGAGGAGCGGTGGTTAGAGATATGCGATGCCTTGCAGTGGTTAAATAAATTCTCACTTACCTTGATTCCAGCCCTTCTCGGTTCGGTTCAGTCCGCTCGCGAAGGAACTGTTGCACGGCACCAGCTAAATGTCACAAACTAGACACTGAACAAACAATGTACGTACAGCCAATGAGAGTTATTAAGGAGTAATTGCTACATAGTTGCGCACGTCGCAGCGAGTGGTCTTCAGGTCGAACGTCAACCGTCCCGCGCTTTCAGAGGCTCACGTGATACTACCCGCGTCCCATGCTAGCTTTCACCATTCACCTCATCGAAGTGAGGGTAGATAACAAAAGTCAGGAGGCGAGATTTCAACTACCCTTTATTCTTATTCTTCTCAAAGTGCCACTCCATTACTGGAGGTTAGCCGTTAGCTCTGAAAACTTCTCCCTGTCTTGAGCCATCCGGAATAGTTGTTCTGTGCTGCTGATTCCGGTCCACTCTCTAATGTTCCGCAGCCATGATTTCTTCCACCTTCCAGAGCGGCGTTTTCCCTGTACTTTGCTCATCATTATTAATTGAAGCAGCTGATATCTGCCATGGCGCAACACGTGCCCCAAATATACGATTTTGCGCTTTTCGACGGTGTGCAATAATTTTCAGGTCATACCAGCACGCTGAAGCAATTTCTCGTTGCTGATCTTTTGGATCCAGCTTATACGCTAATACTACCCTTTATGGAAGGATCGAACAAGCAAGGTGCTGAAAATATTAGAGGAATTAGACTTCAACTCATACTAGCATGGTACTAAATGCGAAAGGAAGAATGCCATGTTACAAGGAAAATTGTAGAAATGAAAGTGGTTGGATACAGGAGACCTAAGAAAAGATGGACGCATTGTGTAAAAGATGATATGACGAAAAAGGGTATGAACGTTGAGACGACGGCTAACAGAGGAGAGTGGAAGGAGAGAACATGTTGTGCCGAATCCATTTTTTGTGGGATAAGAGCAGAAAGAAGAAGCTGATAAGTTTTGATGCAAATGAAATAGAATAATATAATGGCCTGCATAGGTCTATATCCTTACTATCCTTACTTATTATATATAATATTATAAACGCGAAAGTTTGCATGTATGGATGTATAGATGTTTGTTACTCTTTCACACAAAAACTACTCAATGGATTTTAAGGAAAATCTACAATAATATAGCTTATATATCAGAATAACACATAGGCTATAATTTATAAAGATATTGTGTGAATTGTCAAGTTAAGTGTCAAGTAAGTAGGAAAAAATTCTGCCAACTGCGAGCTATTCTGGCGTGCGCTGCAAGAATAGTTAGAGTTACACATATATAATGTGTAATGAATATGTTTATCTTAAACAGTCCTACAAAAAAGTCTACGACAGCATATATCTATATTTTATGTGTAAGCCATTATCGCCAAAAGAGTGAACCATAAATACAATAAAAATTTACAATTTATTTCTAATGCACATTTGGTAGTAACAAATTAATCTTCATATCAAAATAAATTATTTTATGACTTCTGGTATTATAAATACGAAAGTGAGTTTGTTTGTTACGCTTTCGTGCCTAAACCGCTGAACCAATTTTGATGAATTTCGGTACAGTCAGAATTGGACTTTGGAGAAGGACATATGCTACTTTTTTTAATTCATATGGCAACAACGTTTGCCGGGTCAACTAGTACACATATAAAATTAAGTTTCATATTTAAACAGCTGTTGACGGATGTTAACTATTTGTATAACATATAAATAATCGTCGTATCGATATAAGTGATTTGCACTATACTTAATATAAGTTAAGGTATAAAATAGTGTCCTATAACTTTGATGACTAAAATATGCATTGTACTTTAAAAGTTTAAGTAAAAATATCTCGACCACATTTTTAGAATGTAGCAATATAGGACAATTTCATGTCAATCCAATGTACCTACCATTGTATAATGCAAGTTTAACTCTAAAACTAACCAAAGTATTTACTTATTTGTTCTTCAAACCAAATGTTTGGATAATTTAATTATTTTATATCTGTAAGTCTATTGGAAAGTGTGTCAATTTTGTGCGAGTATAGTCTTTATTGGAAAATATATTTGGTATCTTAAAAAACGTTTAAAAAGAGATGAAGTTATGCAAAAATAGTTATTTGACAAGTAAAAGTTTCAAATCTAAGAAGAATGTTTTTACATACTGGATTTATAACCGACATAAGCAGGTATTAATGTAAGGACTTGTAATGCCATTAAAATTGATTAAAACTCGTAGAATCTTCGCAACTGCCTTATGTTTTAAAAGGAACAATAGTCGTTTGGCAATGTACATATATACTCTAGTAACCTTTTTTTATTTTTACCCACTAGATAGCGTTAGTAGCTAAACTAGAGGTGTAACACAAAATATTAATTTGATTTCAATACTATACATTTTAACAGAATTAAATTTATTTGATAACTTTTATACTTTTACTGAAATATGCAAATAATATCTGGTATAATAATACAGGTTTCAAATATTTGTCAAAAAGTTTTGATACAAGTTTTTAACAAGTACAAGACACTGCGTTTAAAAAACTGTACGTATAAGGAAGTCACAGGCCCTAGACTGATATGCTCCCGTATGTACACATCAGAACATTTCAATGACAACTGGGTCACGGAGTGGCGATGTGACCTTTGTGTAAGGGTTAGTTCTGCTATCCATAAATTATCCCCAGGGAGTAATTTGACACGAAGAAAATTATTCAAAGGGGTAGGTGTCATTGTGCCCCTAATAAAGCTATAACTTGACATTCGTTAGGTTTAAGAAACTACCTTAAGCTCGTGTCAAAGTATATGGCATACAATAGTTTCTAAGAATATTTTTTGGATCCCACCAAGCTTTACAAGATGCAAAATTCTCCTAGATCCATTATTTTTTGTGCGAATTTTATACGAGTAGACACATGAAAAGAAGTATGACGGATGAGTTCTGCGAGCGCACTATTTTCACCCGGTATTCAACATTAACACAAGTATAATACAAGTTTTGAATGCTTGACGAATACATAACAAACGTAACGAGAGACCAGCAATCAGTGAATCCTAGTCGGAGCTAACGTGAGAAAAACGATCAAAGGATATATACACCTGACGCTGGGCCATTACTCTAAAATTATATTCTCAAGGAGCAACTTAATGTGCATGATGATGGCAATGGGGTTAACCTGAAAACGAATGGTTTCTTTCAAGAAGGCGTAGGTGGCGGCAGCCATATCATGCTATATGAAATTGTTTAAAGTTGTCTTAGTAAATGTATTTTGCTATATCAAAGGAAGACGAGACCTTTCCATTCGATTTAAAAATAAACTAATCGCTTTTGATAGTAAATTGGTAAATTTAAAACCACGGAAAATAATTAAGGTTAATACTAAGGATATGAATGTGTTTATTTTGAAGATTTGATGGTGTACGATGCCGGTCACGGACCCAGATTGCACCGTACAGGAATAAGAAGGACAGCTCAAGAGCAGTGGACTGTATGATAGAGGATGGGATAGGAGCGGTGGCTAGAGAAACGTTGATGCCTTGCTCCGTCCCGTCCAGTTATTTATAATTATCGTTAGAATTTTATATTTATTGCACACGATGCAAAAGGCGATTATCTCGTTAAACGTTGACACAAGAAGCCTATTTTTACGTCCCACCCTCGCTTACCATTATTACCTCACCGAGAGTGAGGGTAGATTACAAAAATCAGGTGGCGCGATTTAAAATACCCTTTATGCAAGGATCGAACAGATGGATTATCGAAAAAGCGTTTAATATATTAAATGAGATTAATTAGAAAGCAATTAATATTACAAACCACAAAGTGAATATTTCGATACAGGCACCCAGGAAAAAAGAAAACGTGACACATCTATTTATGTCAAATATCAAAGAGCTAAAAACTACGTATACATATATATTTTTTTAAATATGATTGGATAGATATGTTTACTTCTAACAAGATTCATGAAGTTTTGTTTAAAACGATTAAATAGGTGTATCTTGCCCAAAGAGTTACAAAATTATGAAAAAAATAAGTAATGGAGAAGTATATAACAAATTAAACCCACAAAAAGTCAACGAAAGAAACGTGCGTAGGTATGCATTGACTTGAGCCGACTGATTATTTATATTTTATATATTATGTGCTGGCTAAAGATGGCGTTAACGGTTGAATTTATTTATCTGTTAATTGACATTTACCGATATTTTTATTGGTTGAAAATATCGGTAAATCTTTTCATTGATTTAATTTTGCTACTGTTAAACTCAAATTGAGTTTCTTAACATTGTGCTTTATTTTGAGGGCCATAGAGCAATTGAATCATCAAAATTCAATATTTACATGATAAGTTGAAAACACCTTCAAAGCAAAAATAAATGTTATGCGTTGAGGAATAAAGTTGAAACTTGCACGTATATAATTTCCAATAATTACCTTTGCGACTACATGCAGTGTTTTTGTTAAACGGTATTTATAACATTTATGGTTGATTTTATTTATCGAATAGAAGTGATAATTTTTTTACCGGTAAATTTATTGGTTAATGGTTATATTTGCCACCATTAGTGCTGGCGCAGGATGGTTGCCCTTCACCCCGCGCGCAACACCCTTGTTACCCAGCGCCCAATAACGCTTTCTTGCCATTTATTAAAGAGAAACCACGATTTTACAACTTTATAATACCATTAGTTGCTTCACTGACTAATCATTATGGGCGAATAGTATTTTCTCTGAGTTCAGTATTCTAATAATCCCTAATATCCGGATGACCGAGCTTTGCTCGGTATTCTTTTTATTATAAAGTGTGTTTTTTGGAAATTAACAATTGATTTTCTTAGTCTAACCTCAAAGCAAACACTCATTGACTTAACAACACCATCTGCTGGAATAGATTTAGTGTTGTTGTGTCGTTAAAGCAATTTAAAAAAAATAGTATTATTATTCGCCGATAGATGTCAGGAAGAGTCATTTTTCAGTTTAAATTGGGACTACTCAAACACCACCTTTTGACATTTTCTAGAAATGATTCCTAGCTAGATCGATTTATCGCCTCCGAAATCCCCGTATACTAAATTTCATGAAAATTGTTGGAGCCGATTGCGAGATATATATATATATATATATATATATATATATATATATATATATATATATATATATATATATATATATATATATATATATATATATATATATATATATATATATATATATATATATATATATATATATATATATACACACAAGAATTGCTCGTTTAAAGATATAGGATTAACCAAGTAGGCTTTACAACGAAATTAGCAACATTCAATTGAAAATGATAATTACCCCTTTCAATGCTAAACCCGATCCTAATTTCCTTTTTTAATAAAAAGGCTTTGTATTAAGCTTTTTAGTACAGATTTCCTTTTTATTAAGACGGATATTTAAAAAATACAATGTATTAACGCATCTTTTAAAATTTTACTGAAGTTGAAGTACGAGTCTCTACTTTTTTAGGACGAAGAAAAATACGACATTCCACCGCACGGTGCTATGACAGGCTCGTCCAGGACTCGTAGCCTCGTAGCGGGAAATGTTTTCGTCCCCTATTTTGAATTTCTTACTTTGACCGCTTACATCCATAGTGCAGGGAAGAATCACAATTCGACTACCATCACCCAAAATAACGCTGACCCGCAGTGAGTGCGAGCTTCATGTTCCCACGCGGGGTAGTCAGATGAGCAGAGCCCTGAGTTGTCGCACATGCACACCAAAATTTATATCTATCAAGTAGGGCAGCCTAAACAGTAAATTAGATCCGGAAACTAAAACTTGCTTTTCTTTCAATTTTTTTATTTATTAAATTTGAAACTAACCGATTTTTTTATTCATGCCTTTCCACAGGCTTACGAAAATAAAATTCCATAAATGTACTTTTATTTTTAACAAACCAATTTATAAATTTTACCTATTTTAAGTACCTAAGTATATGTTTGTTTTTTTAAATTTTCATTGAAAATCAATTGTAACTTTCAAACATTATTCGATTTTTTTCTGTATATAATAATTTCTGAGCTAGAGCTCAGAATCAGCTCGGCTTATTACAATAAGCTTAGAAACTATTATAGATATGCCTAAATTTGGTTTTCTATAGATAACACCTTTCATCTAATAGCACTACTTTGATTTTTTGTCTTTGCACTCTGTGATCTAGTCAAAATATAATCCATTTTTCACCTTTTATTGTGGTGATTATATGCTATGGCCAAATGTGTATGCCAACTCATTACCATGGATGCTGTAGACCGTGCAAAGTGAAGAAGGAAAAGTCTTAAAAGCAGACTAGTGAAGCGGAAGTTTAGGATGCAATTAAACGATGATTATGGTATGGTCAGAACGGCTCGATCCAGGCTACACAGCTAAATTTAATAAGTTAATTATAATGGTTAGTAGTATTTAGGTATAACATCGTATACATATAACATACTAACCAAGAAGAACGGAGCTTAAAGGTCATCGAGTTCGAATTCTACGACGCCACCGATAAAACAACGGGGGGAACGCCGGGAAGAAACCTGCATCTCAAGATCTACGGTAAGTGCATATTGGTGGCAATTCGACTTGGACGAATGTGGTGGGACTGTACGGTATGAGAGAACGGAGCCCAACAATAGGATTAATAACTAAACATATGAGGATTAGACGTTTAATAAAGTAATTTTAACGGACATAATAACTTGCTATTGAACTGTAGAAGAGTGTGGTTTCATTGTATTCGTGACAATGCAAGCATTTTCATTCGGCCTTTTGTATCAAGAGTTAGGGCAACGAGTTAAGGGATGCTTACAAACGTTATTCTTGTAAGCAAAGGTTTTATTAGTAAATTTTAATTTTCGATTCAAACTTATACATTATATTATCTCTTTTTTTTTTGGTCTCGGGGAAAAACCTCTCTTGATCCCCCGGCCCGGGGGGATCGAGGGATATGTGGGACTCCGGGATTTTTCCGACTACCCACTAAAAAACCCCGCTGTTCTCCTATCGCCTACGCCCGGGCCCACGGATATATGGCCTGCCGATCTCATGGCCCGGGCCGGTGCCGGCCCGCCCTTTGTCTTAAGGCGGGCCCCTTGTAAAGTGTTGGCGCCAGGGGGGTTATATTATCTCTTGCCAATGTTTTGTGTTGGAAGTGATCTTGACTTTCAAGTGACCTGAAAAATCTTCTATTGCAATAAATTATTTTGATATGATTGAATCTGAAGTTTGCTTTTATAGAGGGATAGAGAAGTAAGAAAGATTGAGAAAGAGTGCTAGAACAAATAAAAAATGGATGGATTGTTTAAAATATAATATGGCGAAAAAAGGTATGATGGTTAAATTATGGTAAACTGGGGAGAGTGGAAATAAATACTTTCCGAAGTCCGTTGCACCGCGAAGGACGTCGTTAAGATATATATTATGCAGATTAAGTGCCACATAATTATATCTATTCAAATAAATAAAACTGGAGTGTCTGTTTGTAATATTTTTTTTTTGGTCTCGGGGAAAAACCTCTCTTGACGGGTTCCCCGGCCCGGGGGGACCGAGGGATATGTGGGACTCCGGGAAAGATGTTCGACCATCCGATTACCCACTAAAAAACCCTGCTATTCTCCTATTGCCTACGCCTGGGCCCACGGATATATGGCCTGCCGATCTCGTGGCCCGGGCCGGCGCCGGCCTGCCCTTTATCTTAAGGCGGGTCTCTTCTAAATTGTTGGCGCCAGGGGGTCAGTATTTCGTCCCCCGGCGCTCTCCTGAATCAACACATAAGGGGGGCCGCAGAACAGCACGCGGCCCTCTCCCTTCCGGCAATAGTGCGGGCGGTGGATCCTCCCCCGAGGAGCCGCCCGCGGCCGCTTTTACGGCGGCCGGAGGTCGTTACTTGTCCTCCGGTGCCGCCGGCGTGGCCTGCGTTGGCGGGAGGGGAGTGTGGTGGTCGACTCCCGCTCCCGCTCCGCCGCCTCCTTTGCGGACATGACTGCCTCGCAGAAAGAGGCGACAGCCGTCCATCCAGGCATTCACTGGCAGATAGCTTTTTTTTTTTTTTTTTTGGTCTCGGGGAAAAACCTCTCTTGACGGGTTCCCCCGGCCCGGGGGGACCGAGGGATATGTGGGACTCCGGGATTTTTCCGACTACCCACTAAAAAACCCCGCTGTTCTCCTATCGCCTACGCCCGGGCCCACGGATATATGGCCTGCCGATCTCGTGGCCCGGGCCGGCGCCGGCCCGCCCTTTGTCTTGAGGCGGGCCCCTTCTAAAGTGTTGGCGCCAGGGGGTCAGGGTTTCGTCCCCCCGGCGCTCTCCTAACAACTCTAGGAGTTGAGGGGGGCCGCGGAACAGCACGCAGCCCTCACCCTCGCGGTAATAGTGCGGGCGGCGGGTCCTCCCCCGAGGGGCCGCCCGCGGCCGCTTTTTACGGCGGCCGGAGGTCGTTACTGGCCCTCCGGCGCCGCCGGCGTGGCCTGCGTTGGCGGGAGGGGAGTGTGGTGGTTGACTCCCGCTCCCGCTCCGCCGCCTCCTTTGCGGACATGACTGCCTCGCAGAAGGAGGCGACGGCCGTCCATCCAGGATCGCCCCCGACCATGGACAGAACCAGGGCCGGGAGCGACAGGTCCACGCCGATTTGGGCGACGAGGGCGCGGCGCTCCTCGCGCCACGCAGGGCACACGGCGACAGTGTGGTTCACCGTGTCCTCCTCGTCGCCCGCGCCACAGTGGTGGCACCCTGACGTCATCTCCCGCCCTATGCGACACAGGTACCTCCCGAAGCAACCATGCCCCGAGAGGACCTGCGTCAGGCGGAAGGTCAGGGCGCCGTGGCGCCTTTCCAACCATTCAGCCAGGACGGGCCTCACCGCTTCGATGGTGGCGAGGCCCGCGCTGGGGTGCGCGAGGCGCTCCTTCCACTCCACCATGAGCACCACGTCGCGCAGCTCCGCCCGCTTTGCCTCAACTTCGCGAGGCGCGGGGCGAGAGCCACGCTCGGCCGCGTCCCGGCGCCACTGGTACAACAGCGCCAGGACCCGGGCCTCGAGGTCCCATGGTGGGGACTGGCAGATAGCTGATGTAACAAGGAGTAACTTAGACTACTTATTTTTTTAGAAAAAAAATTGTTTTAGTTAAAAATGATCAGTTTCGGAAAATTTTAAAATCCAATTTAAGTTGACCTCAGATTTATATCATCAATCATATGAAATAGGGTTTAGCTTAGGTTGGACTTTGTAGGTTCGAACGCACTTATTTCGGAGGCGCATGGCGTAACAGTTGTATTCGATAACACTGACTGTTTGAATATTTCATTTATTTATATTTTAGAGTTTATAGGGTTTGTAATCCAAAATATACCATAAGATATATCCAAAAAATGCTGCCCAAAGTCACTATTCCACGCGGACGGAGTCGCGCACACAGCTAGTAAATAAATATAAATAAAAGATTAAGTGCCATATAATTTAAAAAAAAAGTATCAACTCCATTTATTTTCTTTTCTAATTATTATAATTCTTATTAATAATATTTTTATTATTTACACACAAATATAAAACATAATATTTTGTTTCTTCATAGTGTTGGAATCCACATAAAATATGAAGGTAGGGTATTGCCACTGAAAATCAGTGCTGTATTGGACATAATCGTTGCAACCTCAGATTACAGTTCTGTAATCTGAGGTTGCAACATAATGCTGAGTGCCAACCTCATATGAGGTCTCTTTCTTTCAAATGTAAAGAATTGCGTAAACTTGACTTGTTGATGACTTCCAAGTACTTGGCTACGACGTATAAAGCGCACGCTTAAAAACACGTGTATACAAAAATGAATATATTTCGTTACACATAGCTTCAACTGTGCACAACACTAATTGTCATTCCTATGATGGATTTCCACGATTCAATTATTAGCGACAGAGATTTTATACACCGGAATCGTTAAAAAAATTTGATGGATTCCAGTTCAAATGAGTTTTGTTTGTTTGTTTAAATGGCATGGGGAATTCATAATTAAATGTCGGAATTGGCAGTTTTATCAATTTTGATTGATAATAGTTTATAGGTTTATCAGAAGAAGTTTGAAAGTAGAGCCAGTGATTGAGAAGCTGAATAGAAACAGACTAGCATGGTATGGTCATATAACGGATAGAAAATTATGCCACATCACATATCTGTGATTAAGAAGATAGAAACATAAAATCTTAATCACTATGTTATAGGATACAACGAATATTATTAAAAACCATCAAAATTTCAGGTAAACTGTCAGCTAATAGTATAAACTCCGAATTCCCAAAAATAATTAAACGTAACGTTCAACCCCTTGTGTGTTGAACTCGCGTATTTATTGGAACGTGGTAAGCTAGTGATGTGACACATGGAAAGTGTCCCATTAAAAAAAAATAAGTCCTATTTTTTTGATTCAGTAGACAGATTTACCGTCCGCTTATAAATAAATAAATCCGTCACTTATGGATGTTTGGAATGCCAGAGGCACTCCCAACACATTAGCTAAACATGGGTCAGTGATAGTGGAACACAACACGAGGTTGTGGCGGCATGTATAAAAACCAGGGGTTCCCGTCCAGACGGATTGAATACAAGTCCTACCTAGGGTTCTTTTCTCGTCTTTTACAATGGTCGTCCCGGGACGCAGAAGTCAGTATTCTTACTCCACCTCTGCACAAAGACGTACGTAAGGCTGTACGGCCATGACGTACGTTTTTCAATATACATTTTTATATTAACCAGCCGCTCCCATCCGCTTCGTTGGGCGAATAATAGACAGAAGTTAATTGAAAAAAATGAGAAACGGTCAAAGTAATCAAAAAAGTAGCCTAGAATCATTCACGAATAATTCCACGTCGAACTGTCACAAAACTATCCGTATATGTTCAGTAGTTTTTTTATGATGGTGCGCCAAATATATATATAGATTGGAACAGGTATATTGTATGCAACTCGCCAGCACTACTGCGGCCTTAGTAATTGGTGTGGGTCGGTCAGCGAGCGCTAAAGGGTTAATTTAACGCTGGCTGCCCAGGACATGGTCGGCGAACGACACCATGACACCACGTCAGTTACAATATTGACAGGAAACATATATTGTAGAAAATATTTTTTTAAACAAATAACTCATATTTGTGATATATTCATATTATGAAGAATAGATGAAAAGAGTCATGAAGAGAATCACCTATATCTTTCCATTTAAGTGTCAGTAAGGAGGAGTGCGGGAGCGTTAATAATAATAATTAAATATATTGAGACAATTCACACACCGCGATCTAGTCCTAAAGTATAGCACTTGTGTTATGGTTTCCAGATGTCTAATATAGTATATTTTCAGTGTTTATCAACGATATATCTACTCAAATTAAGCATTCACGTCTCTGCTCTTTGCCCCTAATCTCAAAGTTTATAAAAAAATAAATACAGTCGATGATATTCAAAAGCTCCAAGAAGATCTTACGCGAGTTGAGAACTACTGTCGTCTCATAAAATTTTCGAAAAGGACGATATCATAACATACTTTATGTAATACTAGTGTCTAACAGGTGAATGAAATATGTGATCTGGGTATAATAGTGGGAAATATGTTAAATTTTAAGGCACACGCTAATCATATCGTAACACGCGCTTCGCAAATGATTGGGATTATATAAGGTACCACTCGCGGATCTAAGGAACAGAACACCAGACTTTGAATTTACGATTACTTGTTGCGTAGTCGATTGGAGTGTGCCAGTGTTACTTAAAACCTCTTATGCTGCGACCTTACAAAGAATAGAAAGTATACAAAGAACGTTCACCAAACATCTCGGATTTATCTCTCACGGAATAAGTCACTGTTGTTCGTATAACCAGAGACTTTTATTCTTCCACTTATGCGGAACTGTTTATACACATTAAGAGAACGTCGTCGCATGCTTGATTTTCTTCTTATATTTTTTTTGATTTTTCTCTTTAAGATACTCCACGGAGTGATTTAGTGTAGTGAGGTAATAGAATACATCAACTACTCCGTACCCTTGAAGCCCACCTTTAACTAGGCTATTCCATACACCTTCAGTTAGGGCAAACATTGGCTTGATATCTCCGCAAACCCGAATATGTAGTGCATATATATTTATATTCACAATATGGCACTCAATGCAGTCAAGAAAAAAATGTTTTTAAGACTGATTAGTATCGGTGGTTAGGCGCCTCATCCTATCCTTTTTTTCCTGCCTACCCGCAAGTTAGTTTAGAGGCTGCGGCGCCTGACGGTGGTTTTCGATAAAACTACTCGACCAGCGCCGCGCCGCCTTCTCTCCCTGCTTGACGAGCGCCCACGCCGACGACACGTACCGTCGAGTCTTAGTTAAAGTCGCACGAGATTTTATATGTGTGTTATTATGTTGTGAGCCGCTGACTATAAAGTCCTAGACTACAAATCGCAGAATCTGCCGTGGAGGGTAGCAGATCGGAGAACCTCAGGTGACTCACCGCTCTTTCTGACTTGCTGGGTATTTCCGTCTCCTTTCCTTTCCACGTTAATTATGGAACCCGCACAACCTTTGTTTCCCGCACCGCAGCTACCATCTTTCGAGACCTAAGCGGCACCATTCCTTTTACGGTGCTTTAGCCACACCAATCGGTCCTAGTTTTTTTATTAATTAATCTTGATCTTGTTGACTATCTTACTGTTAATAGCTATATTTTCATTTTATTACTATATTTTATGAATTTTGTCATTTTCATCAGTATGTAAATTTTGTTTGACTTATTCTCAGACACGTAGCAAATATGTTTATAAATCGGAACGTTTACTATGCGTTGTGTCAAACAGTTTTAAGTTATTGCATATCTTATCCGTATCATATATTTATCCGTACAGGGGCGGAGAAAGAATACTAACCTCTGTGGCCGGGGTCGGCCTGTCGTAAAAGGCGACAAAACAACCCAACCTAGCTACGTGGTATGGCCTCAAGCCCGTCTGAATGGCGACCACCTTTGGTCTTAAGTATGCCGCCATAACAACCTTGTGTTGTGTTCCGGCATAAGTTACCCAAGTTCCTGTACCCTTATGGGACAGCAGCGTGTTTGCGATGCCACTGGCGTTGCAAACACCTATAGGCGACGGTAACTGCTAAAATCTAAGTGGGCCATTAGCTTGTCCGCTGTCCTACAGCAATAAAAAAAAACGCCAGTAGTATCGTAAACACGCTGCTGTCCCATAAGAGTACAGGAACTTTGGTCACTAATGCCGGGAACACAGCACAAAGTTATTATGGCGGCATACCAAAGGTGGTCGCCATCCAGATGGGCTTGGGGCCCTACCACGTAGCTAGGGTGGGCTGTTTTGTCGGCTTTTACGATAGGCCACCCCGGCCGCAGAGGTTAGTATTCATTCTCCGCCCCTGCACGGATGTAAATATATGACATAATATATGTATATGCATATAAATATGTAAATTTACATAAGCTGATAAATATTTTGTTATATAATTATTGTAATCATAATTTATTTCATACTGAACATAAAAAAGAAACACTCATAATATGATCCGAGAAAAAACTCTTGAACACTTAACTGGCAAACTGGGTTAAAAGTACCCACAACGTTCCGCGCTTACTGCGTCATAACAACTGAAAGAAAAAGAACTGAATCTCACCAACGCGAACGGCTACTGAACACGCTTCCTCAAGGTCTCAACATAATAGCGCCGGAGGGGAGAGGCCTTTGTTAACATACAGAGAAACATACAGAGAATTATAACAAAATAAATGATGCCCAGTTACAAACGTCCATGGGTGACGGGGATCACCTGCTACTGCTACTCTTACCTAACTGAATGACCAGTACCACGTCGGAGTCCCCGGGGACGCTGACGAGGTTATGTCGACCTTACCTTTTTTTTGTATCGGGGAAAAATCTCTCTTGATGGGTTCCCTCGGCCCGGGGGGACCTAGAGATATGTGGGACTCCGGGAAAGATGTTCAGCCATCCGACTACCCACTAAAAACCCCGCTGTTCTCCTATCGCCTACGCCCGGGCCTACGGATATGTGGCCTGCCGATCTCGTGGCCCGGGCCGAACGTCGACCTTACCTGTTCTAACCCCCTTTATGCTGCTGACCAAGATATGAGCATATTGCGGTCATAACAGCCTTCCGACTAAAACTACGGTCACAAGCCTATGACTTACTTGGGTCAGGAATGATGTGATCGCCCGTGGCGTGAGCACTTCCCGCATTGTGGACTTTGTGACGATGTTGGCGCGTCGTATGTTCCGAGCAGATAATGGCCCCTACTCACACATCTATGGCATAGCCCTTCTGCACGCCTGGTTACAAGATCACCGCGGCATTTAGCTACCGAACCATTGAAGCCATCAGTGGTTAACAATAACCGAGATTAGACCACCAAGCCATGATGGGCCAACGTAGAGCTGTGGTGAAGACTCAACAATCACGCTGAAGTGCGCTCCCGCGGATCGAGCTGAGGGGGTCGTTGCTCCCTAAGTTTATGCCGGGCTAAAAAGGTTCTAGAAGGAGATTTGCTCCCCAAGAAAATGGTATGAGGAAGAAGACCTAATAAAAAAAAAACTTATTTGTGAGGTTGCCGGATTAATTTTTGTAATTGATCTGCGACATGTAAGTGTGTACTACTTAGATTGAGTTTCTGAAGATCTAGGTGTGTCTTTTGCACATTACAAATCGACCTCATTACAATCAAAATCACGTCATCGTCAAAACAATAGCAATTTATAAAACACCGTGACAGCTGCTCGTTGGGAATGAATTCGAATTTTCATGTTCAAACACAATTTCCCTTTGTTTTGGGTTAAATCTATCTTTTATATTGTGATTAGCCAGATGCCGTTGGACCAAAATTTAAAATTTCTTAAATGAAAATGTTCACAACGTGTTAGGATTAATTTTTATTATTTATTTGGATTTAACATTTTTACTTCTGGTTAAATAAGTCTTAACAGTTGTTTAATTATTAAACTTCATTCATAAAAATTTTATGATAGCGTCAGTGTTTGCAATCCTAATACGTCTTATGCAAACTATACTTACTAGGTTTGTCCACTCTAGCTACTAGATAAAGTACAAATTTTATCATAAGGTATTTTGTTACAGTAGAACCTCTTTAACTGAAAAATTATTTTCTCTTCAACCCTCTAAATCTCCGTTGCTCGAAATCTCAACCCTCTATAAATCTAAAAATAAATTAGAACTGATTTACAACCTTTGCAACTCGAATATCTGAAAACCGACTTTAAAGTTATACTCATGTACAGCATTTTCTTTATTTCACCTCTCTAATTCAAAATTTGTTGAAATAAATCCTAAACTCTACAAGTCGAATGTTTCCTTATAAAATTCACTTAAGTCGAAATCCTTCATAAGTCGAAAACTCTATAACTCAATTTTTTGGCGACCCCCTTCAAGTTCTACTTGAAGTTCTACTGTTATATAGAGGGTCTTTCATTAAGCGCTTTCTATCTTTGAATTTAAATAAAACAAAATGTGTGTGATATATCATCGAAATTTTTTGTTTGTTTGAAAGACCTATTGATGCCATTATCTATGGAATATAATATCGCTCAAATGTCCGCCATGGCTTCTCTGGGTGGAGCGCATCCGAAATGTCCAATTTTCCATGACTGGCGCATAAATCAGGCTGAATTTTCGCGATGGCGTGGGTTATGTTGGCTTTGAGGACCACTGTGGTTTGTGGTTTATTTGCATACACCTGCAACTTAAGAAACTATTACCTATTAGCTGCAGTATCATCCATGCCTTGTACAATTGATTGAATTGCTTTTGGATCGTTTCAATGTAGTAAAACTGGGGTTGGTATTGAAAACCAGCGCTGTGTGGAATAATTTCGATGCAGCAAAATGCTGAGTGGCTAACCACGTTTGTCAGGATTGCGGCATTAGTTTTATATTAAGAGTATGTAATGGTATACTTGAGTAGTGTCGTTTTCTTTGACAAATAAATGTTTTTCTTTCTTTCTTTCTTTTAAAACCCCACAAGGAAAAGTCTAACGGGGTCAAATCGCACGAACTCGGTGTTCATTTCACATCACCTCCACGTGAGATGACCATGCCCTCAAATCGCTCGTGTAGAATATCCAATGTGGCATGAGCTGTGTGGCACGTAGCGCCGTCCTGTTAAAATCACATATCGTTGGTGTCCAGATCTTCCAATTCAGGCCAAAAAGTCCATCGACCTATAGCGCTCGCCGTTTAAAGCGATAGCCTGGCCAACATCGTTCTTAAAGAAATATGGGTCGATAACGCCGCCAGCCAAAAATCGACACCAAACAGTGACATTTTCGGGATACATTGGACGCTTTTGGATCTCATGTAGATTGATATCGTTCCAAATTCGACAATTTTGTTTGTACGCCTACCTAAGATGATTTTTCGATGAAAATTAGGGTCAGTTACCAAGTGCTCTGTAGCCCATTCAGCGAACATACGTCGTTGTTTATGGTCGTTTACTTTCAGTTCCTGGGTCAGTTGAATTTTGTACAGGTGCAGACAGACCCAAGTCACGACGCAAAATTCACCAAGTTGTGGTTTGCGAAAGGCCGAGTCCTTGTAAGCGAGGCGAAATCGAAGGGATGTTTTCAGCAGATTTTGAGTTCCGTCGACGTACGAGTGTTGGTCGATCGTTTACTGAACCAGTGGACTCAAATTTATCCAACACATTGCGAATATTCTTCTCGGTAGGACGATTATGGCAACCGTAAAATGGGCGAAGCGCGCGGTATATTGCCCGAACATAACATCCATTTTGATAAAACAATTTTATTATTTACACGTGTTGTTGAATGCTATATCCATCCATAGTGATTTGGTAACTGTGGTTACAATCTATAACTGTTATTAATTTAACAGTGTTATATCATTTGAATTACAACTCAAAGTTTCATTTTAGCACCTACACTTAATACAAAGTTTCGTGGAGCATTCAAAGATTTATGAGGGTATGGTCTGACTTACAGATTTTAGAAATTATAAAGCAGAATCCATTTATTATAACTCCGTATATTGGTGACCAACCGCTTAATGTGAAATAATTATACAGCGAAGTTGGTTTTTATACAAAACTTACTTATAACTTAATTACTAATAACGATGACGGATATAATGACTTCACTTATAGTGACAGTGACATGTCGCAAGTGACATTAATAATAAGTTACCCATTTTTAATAAATTGTGTCCGGTTATAGTGACCGACATGATTCTTAACACCTTCCTAACTAAGCTAATTTTAGCTAATTAAACAATTTCGCTTGCATTAACAACAATAAACTCTAAATTCAACTCGAAGTGACAATTCACGACACACACACGACTTCTATGGTGTAACGGCGAATACACTTTGGTACGCTTGCAAATATCACGAGATCATTCCCGTCCTACGCCTGAGTGTTTATGTATATATTTATTCACAAAAGAAAATTATGTATTTAGTATATTAATAATCTAGTATAAATAATCTAGTGCTATACTACATACTTTGGGACTAGACGGAACTATGTGAAATGACCCAGTATATTTATGTATTTCATATTTTAAAATTATGAATAAATAAAAATTAATAACCCGCTGAAAGTAAGACCAATCCCAAAAGAGACCCAAAATCATCTTGAACCACATTGCCATTTGTCACGCGACATCTGGCCGGCACCAGTTCGAGAGCACTAGGTGTTAAACGACAAAATGGCTGACACCAGGACCCGGTTCGAACTAGTTTGAAGTGGTTACATGTGGATTTTTTGTTTTTATCACTTGTAAAGCACTTGTCACCGATTCCTGGTACGCTTTTGTGTTGAGAAAAATGTTTGGACATGACAGTTTTTGTGGCATAAAAACTTCGCACTATAAATTTAAAACGACATTTGTAGCTTGATAACGGTGTACAAAAACGTTTAAAACGATAATTGTTAGTTCGTATACCATATCGCAGCCAAGTGGCATTGCTCTTCTCATCTAATGGGATGATTTTTCTCACCTAATGTGCATATTATACTCGTAATAACCATAATTACGTCTTATTTCAGTTTGTCTCCGAGCAGTGGTAAAATAAGAATACTAACCCCTACGGCCAAGGTCAGCCTGACGTTAAGGTGATAAAACAACCATAATAAATAGCTACGTGGTAGGGCCCCAAGCCTGTTTGAATGGCAACCACCCTTGGTCTTAAGTATGCCGCCATAATAACTTTGTGTTGTGTCACCACAGTGTCCTATAACAGCAGCGTGTTCACGGTGCCCCTGCGTCACAAATATCCATAAGCGACGGTGCCTGCTTATTGTTAAGTGAACCGTCAGCCTGTCTGCTGTTACTCAGCAATAAAAAAAACTTAAGGAAAACCTCGTTGGTAAATCTGCACGAGATAATTGGTAGGTATGTATGTACACCAAGACACTTTGGACAAAATCCCCACTCCGGTGGTCGTAGCCCAGCGGTGGGACGTGGTCCGAGCTTAGTATTAAAATATTATGATCTACAATATAGCAGAGAATGCTAAAAACGCTATCATTATAACAAAACATAACTCTTTACATGTTTTTGAAAAATAAATAAATTCATTATGATTTAAAGGCGCACCTCCAATTGTTAAACACACGCTGATATACGTCACTGGTATTATAGGACATACAGGTGAAGACAAATAGCATATAAACTCAAATTGTACTTACTTTATTTTTCGATTGCTTAATTTTTTTATACTGCAGGACAGCAGACAGGCTGACGGCCCGCTTAGAATTTAGAAGTTACCGTCGCCTATGGGTGTTTGCAACGCCAGTGCCATCGCGAACATGCTGCTGTCCCATAAGGGTACAGGATCTTGGGTTACTAATGCCGGAACACAACACAAGGTTATTATGGCGGCATACTTAAGATCAAAGGTGGTCGCCATCCAGACAGGCTGGAGGCCCTACCACGTAGCTAGGGTGGGTTGTTTTGTCGCCTTTTACGACAGGCCGACTCCAGCCGCAGAGGTTGATATTCTTTTTCTGCCCCTGCACATATAAAAATTATATTTTATTGTTTTGTAAATTTAGTAAAACATAGATTAGATTTTTTTACTATTCTAAAAAGTAAATATTGTTAACGCGACGTCACTGCCAGGTTCTAACGGAAGGTCAGCGCTGGTTTTTAAACCAGTCATGCTGAGTTAGAACGTTTCTAGAGCTAATTTAGTTTTTTTGTTTATATTTAGTTGTTTTATTTATAGCTCTAAATATTTTTTTATAGCTAGAGTTCATCAGACAGGCATTCGGTCCACTCTGGCAGGTGGTCACCGTCGCCTATGAACGTTTGCAGCACCCAGAGGCATAACCAACGCGCTGCCGGCCTCGAAGAAATTATATAACGCCTTTTTTGAAGAACCCCGTATCGTACCGCGCTGAGAAAACCTAAGCCGGAAGCTAATTCCAGATCCTGAGAGTACGCAACATGACCATGAACTTAATAAATAAATGTATTTATTTTTCTTTCTTTCATTAAGACGACACTAAGTGCTAGCGACCTTGAGCGAGTGGGAGGAGTTTGAGCTAGTGAGAGTAGCACGCGCGGGGCCCCCCCGCAACCCGCATTGAAAATTCGCAGGCGACGTAATTGTATATTTTAGAGAAGTTCGTTGGGTAACCATACGTTACAGATTATGAAGACTATCTAATAATCATGAAATTTTTAACCGCTTATTTAATATTAGTTAGGATTATTGTTTCATGTTCTGTATCTTATATCATTCCCTGTGGTAGGATATAATATAATATAGGTATTTCAATAAACGGAAAATATAATTATATCAAACGAACACAGGTTTTCTGTCTACAGGTTTTGTAACTATAAATAAAAAAGTGAATTAGGTATTTATAGGATTTTATTTAAAACTCCTCGAAATTTAATACTTTCACAGCAACTATACTGTCTTCTTTTTCAGCCGTCACTGCTCGTTTTTTTATTAGTTTGTTTTTATTTTCTTTTTCCTCTTCCTTTTTCCTTTTGCGTCCGAGTATGGCACTAACTATATAAGAGGGGTCCCTAATTACCATATTCCTCGTATATCTAGGATCAACCAGTTCGGGAAGCATACAATCTGTATAAAACTTAATTAAATTATTTTTCATTTTAGTGTCCCAAAAAGCGTCATCCTTGTAAATTAGTTCAATTTTTACAGGAAAGTTTTCACCAGACCAAATACCAAGCATACATTTATCTTTTCCTGTTATATGCAGCTGTCCCTGTATTTGATACCACCAATTATGTTCTTTGTTTATTATGTAATTACCGTTTACCAGTTTTTTATAAAACAATACTTTTTTTTCATGGATGGCTTTATCTAGTCCTAGTTTGTAAGCTGTGAGTGGACATTTTATTTCTAAAATGGTGTTTTTATTAATAATACCGTCTGGTGATGCGCTGAGGAAGGGTATTTCTTCATCAAGAAAAAGTCCACACGGTTCTATTTTAATATTTTCTTGTTTCGACAATTGTTCTTTCGCAAAATTTTCGTTGTCTTGTCCATGTTTTATAGACTTAATGTGTCCTATAGACTCTTTATATAAAAGATCTTTAACTAAATTGCAGCAACTTATGTCATTGCGTCTTTTTATAACACGTCCAAAGTTGGAAGCGGTCAAAATCCGTCTTCGTAGTTCTAGCCACTCACTAGAACCACTTTGTAATATAGTCTTCCTTTCTATTTGTTTTCTTTGTTTGGCAGTTTCCGCCAAATTTGCTAAAAATATTTTTTTTGATTCCTCTAATATATCATCATCCATATCCGGTCTTGAACATTGCTCACCATAGTTTTTATTACTTTCTGTGTAGTGTTCATGTAATCTCTTCTTTATTCTATGATAATTTTTTGTTAAATGTAGGCGTTTTTGTTTACGTATTTCCATCTTTTTTAATTCACCATTTGGACTCCTGCCCGTGATTGATTTTTGCAACAACGATAAAGGTTTATGGGTATTAAATGATAAAGCAGCTGCATTACAACGCATATGGTATTGGTTCTTCTGGGAAAAATTTACCCGCTTACCCCCTACAAATTTTGCAACAATACTATGGAAGCGCTCCACAGTGTTGCTGTCAACGTCTTCAATCAAGCTTCTTGCATGAGCAGCTATATGTGTCAATACAAATTTTATTCTATGCCACAAACTGTTTGTGAAAATATCTCTGTCTATGTTGTCATCTTCTCCCATTTTCGAGCAAAAATATGTCTTACAATTAGTATGAACTCCAAATGCATGTTCTGCGGCTAACATGATATCATATTGTAAACTAGTGACATTGCCAGAATTTTTATAATTTCTTATAGCGGTTACTATTACCTTTCTTATTGACAGTATTCTTTGTTTTGTTATATATTTTCTGTATTTAATTAAATATTTCGTGTCAGTGATAAGAGCTTGTAACTTATTGCAAAGGTTTCTTAACAGGTGGTTGCGGCATTCGATTTTTTCAATTGTTATATTTTCATACGGTCTTGACTGTAACAATTTTGCATAAGTATTTGCATCACCATCTGATATTAACCTTGAATATATTAAATTATGCATTTCTATGCTGTTCTTGAATCCTTCTACCAAGATCGTGGATTCCATTCCAGTTGAAGGACCTGAAAATAAAGTAATAATTATTCCAACCATAAAATTTTAGTTTCTTTATTATTATTACAACATATTTAATATTATGAATTTACCAGAATAATTTTTATAGCAAGCATGCTCCTTAGGTGTGACATTTTTCTTGGCAGCTTGGGCGCATATGCAGCAGTATTTATTTTTCACTGCCATATAAATAATTTTTCCAGTTCTTTTCCCAATTATCGCAGCTGCGCCTGATAGGGATGAGTAATTTTTTTTATAAGATCTTTTTCCCCAACATCCATCTGCAATAACGTCAATATATGGAATGCCATTTTCAGTAACTCTACCGTCTTCCAAAGCCATTTGACGTTCTTCATTAGCGGCTTCATTCATAGAATTCAAAGCTTCTTTTTCCCAAACTTTGTTAATTGTTCCCATTCTTTTATTAAATAACTCATAGGATATATGAGGCAAGTCCATTGCTGCCAATAATTCATTAAGCTGTGTATAGCCACAACCTATTGCCACTGCACCCGCAACTGTATTAATATTTAAGTCAATTTCAGGATCATTGCAACAAATGACAAAAGTTTCGTTACACATGTTGCATTTTAGTTTTAGTTTAGAAACAAGGCCCAGTTTTCGTTCAGATATAATTTCTACAGATTTCAAACCACAGTCTATATTACCATGTGAAGATATTTCTTGAAGCTCTTTAAAAAAATGTTTAATATTTAATATTCGCATTCCATTCACTATTTCTTGATTATTTCTGAAAAGGAAATATACATAATAAGAATTTTGCAATATTAAACAGAATAAGGCCTTTAACATTTGTTTTGTAATATCTTTTATTGTTCACATTCTTTGCTATCTATCACTCACGGGTTCTGCAATATTATATTGAAAATTTTCCCCTTTTTTATTAATTTTATTTATCGAGAGTTTTACTATATAAAACTTTATATTGACAGACTATCCTGACATCATAGAAATAATAATACGTTTACCTGACCGAATTTGACTTCTCGTTTTCAATATCCATTTGAAAGCTTTCTTCCTGCTCAGCAAATATCGTTTCGGTTACTTGAGAACTGTAACAGTTATAGTAATTAATATAAGTTAATAGAATTAGGTTTCAAATATGCTAAAATCATAATATTGAATTAGATATGCATTTACTTGTCAACAATCTTGTTCTCATTTTCATTGTCAATATGGGAAGATCCTTTAATCACTCCAAGCGTTTCCGTAAATTCAGACCTACAATATAAATGTATTTATATTTAGTTATACAGTGACAATAGTAATAGCATTCAAATATTTTTAAAACTCGAATCCGGACTGTCCCGACTACGATGTAGTATTGTCATACTACACTACAATACACACCTCGTCTCTGTCTCCTCATTTACGTCGCGATTATCTTTGTTATTATGTAATCTCCTAAAAAGAAAATAGTGTCACTTAGTAAAATAAAAAATAATAATATATGTAACAATTAAATGTTATGATTAATTTATCTGGTCCAATTTACATCAATGTGCTAAAATACACAAATGATAATTATGATTGAGAACACGTTACTTACCTTAGTAATCTATTTTTTGCGAGCGTTTGGCGTTTCTTTTTTAGTAATCTAGATTTACCAGCCATTTTAGCGCGAAACTTATAATAGAGTTAAATCGTTTAGTGATTGCTCCGAGCGTCAACGTCTACCCGTGACAGTGGTCAGCGATGCACTGCCGCCCGTCGCCCGCAAGGGCCCCTGCTAACCCGAGCATAAAGATTATTCGAAAAAGCATAATTGTATATTATCCTTTTACTTTGAAATAAAAAGTCGTATATTAAAAGATGGGTAATTAAATTGTGTTTAAGATGGTGAAGGTTTCATAAAAATACGCTTGATAGTTTTTACGTGATTCTCAGATTTTTATCTGCGTTAGACCTAACTTTACAAATTAATTACACTATGTAATATAAACATAATCTAAAATATTCACATATTAAGTTATTGAGAAAATGCTCAAATTTAACATATATTTTTTCCAGTTCATTAACACCACTCGTTTAGATGTGATCTTCAGAATAAAATCATTAAAAGTCTCTTGTCGTCGCCTTAAACCTACACAAACAGCATAAACACTGAAAATTTCGCTACTAAAAACTAGAACCTGTAAAAAGAGTCCGAGTTCCTCCTTTATAACTGTACAACATTTTTACATCCTTCTTCGAGTTTATGATATTCTACATTTCCGTCTCTTGTCTGAAACGCTGAAGAAAAGCTGTGAAATAGATATGTCAATTTATTCGAGGTACTTAACACTGAATAGAAAAGTAAACAGGGCTTTCTGTGCCTTTAAGCATAAATTAACTTAACAAGAAGTGAATTTATCGCAATTCCCGCCAACGTGAACTGTCATCGCGATCTGTAGTATTCACTTACATTGCGTTTTTATAACGCCTGATGAAATTTTTATAGCAATACTCCCTAGCAATGAAAATGAAGATACAATAAGGCGCCATTGAGAAATGTCAACGCGTGAATTTTAAATATGCCCAATTGTCACGCGAAGTTTTCTTATCCACTATCAAAGAGATAATATATTATGGAAACGTATTATTTAAGTTATAAGGTTGAATTTCGATTGCAATAGATATCAGGTTAATTTATTGGACCAATAAAAGCTATCTTAAGTAGCAACTGTTGGTAATACTGACAAATTGATGTTTAAATAAGATTACATTATTTAAAACAAACCGGACTATTCCTTATGGATTTCATTAAAAAGACGGCAAAATACTTGCTTACTAGCATATCTTTTTACTGTCCATGTTGTTAAAGGTACAGAGACATCATAATCAAAATGCAGGACCCCATTATCTAAGAAATTATAAACCCTAATGTACAGCTTTTCTCTAGTTCAATATTGATTAAATGACGTATATGTTTCAATGAATAATATTTTTGAACAATGTAATTTTTTATCATAATTAAAATTAACAGTAATTATTCACGAGCAAAAAGTTTTGTTGTAGAATTTAAAAGTAAAAAAAATTAGCACAACATTGCGCATTTAGCAGCCGGAGTTGTCGAGAAAGGTGTTACCGTTAAAACAAAACTCTTTTAGCGCATTTTTAATGATTTTTCTCTAATGCGTGGAGTCCCGAAAAGTCCCGGGCCCGCCCGCAATTTGCTAACGGAACTTTTGAACTTTTTGATGTTTACGCGTCTGCGAAGAAGTTTTCTAATTTATTCTCCGAAAAGGGAACGTACTTTAGCAATGTTTCATTCGTCTAATTTGGCATTTAAAATTATTTATGTAGAAAAATGTAAGGGTCTGTTGAGGATTTAGAAATGCGATTTTAATCAAATCTTTGACTTTTTTCTAACTACGCCATTTAATTCGTATTTATGTTTTTACTGGGCGACTTACGGATTAATTGCAAGAGTGTCGCCTTCGTTGGTACGGCCACGTTTTGCGGCAACCGGCTACTTACGTGGGGAACAATTGCCTCCGTTGGGCCCCCCAGAGGGCTAGACTAAAAACCTGCTGGCTTGACGGCGTAAAGGGTGATTGATATGCGGCAATAATTTCACTATCAGGGATGCCGATAATTGTACGTAGACAAGAAGAAAAAGTTCGAAAGCGGACCTTAGGAGCAAAGTGAAAATTTTGTTTGCAACCGGGATATAACGCTTAGATGACGATTTCCATTAATTTATGCGATTGTGTGCTTTTTTCATTTGTATCAAAGCTTCTTTCAGAACACACCCTTTTTTTATTGCTGTAGGACAGCAGACAGGCTGACCGGCCCGCTTAAAATTTACCAGTTACCGTCGCCTATGGGTGTTTGCAACGCCAGTGGCATCGCGAACACGCTGCTGTCCCATAAGGGTACAGAAAATTGGGCCACTAATGCCTGAACACAACACAAGGTTATTATGGCGGCATACTTAATATATATAAGACCGAAGGTGGTCGCCATCCAGACGGGCTTGAGGCCCTACCACGTAGCTAGGATGGGTTGTTTTGTCGGCTTTTACGACAGGCGACCCCGGCCGCAGAGGTTAGTATTCTTTCTCCGCCCCTGCACGGATAAACACCCTATATACCGCACCGGCAAACTTAAACCTTCGAGAACAATTAAGAATTACAAACAAGATTTTCCCTTTAACCCAAATTAATTTTGTAACATATGTTAATTAAATTATTTGTTTACCTGCTGCTAACAGAATACTTAAGTCTTTTCCCTTTTAGGTTTTAATTACTGAAGTTGCTTTGTTTATCAAAGGAAAAGTTCCTTTAAGGCCTTATCTTTTTGTTTTGGTATTTATCGTTCTGTGAAAAGGGAAACATACTGTACATATACCAATATTTCATCACCATCAAGTTGACGGCCCACTTTACAGTAAGCAGTCACCCTCGCCTATAGATATATGCAACGCTAGGGTCACCGCTAACACACTGTCTTCTGCACAAATGATCTGGCTAATACAACACAAGGTTGGCATCATGTTATAAAACCACGGGTACCATCCAGTCGAGCTTGGAGCCTATCTTCTTAGGGTTTGTAGCTTATTACTACAGGGTGCCCTCGGCCGCAGTGGTCAGCATTCTTACAATACAGAGAATATTTTTGTTTGCTGAGTTTAATGAGTTTGTGTATCTGGGTTCAAACTTTACAAGAGATGGAAAGTGTGAGAGCGATATTGAAAGAAGCGTGAATTGCAGGAAACATGGTGAATGGAGCTTTGCACTCCTTTATGAACAGTCAGAAGGTGTCTAACAAGGCTTATCTGGCTATGCATGAGGGGTTGTTGGTTCCGACACTCATGTACGGAAGTGAAAGTTGGGTATGGCAGAAGAAACATGAAAGCAGAATAAATGCAGTTGAGATGAGAGCGTTAAGAAGTATGTATGATAGGAGTTAAACTGAGTGACAGGATAAGAAATAGTGAGATAAGGAAACGTTGTGGTCTGAAAGAAGATGTAGTGACAAAAATTGAGAAAGGTATGCTGAGATGACTTTACAAGAAAAGTATCTGCGGCTGAATCCGTCAGAAAGCTCAAATAAATGTAGCGTCGAAGTGAATCTACATAGCCCATGTTATTTCAATGAGTTCCGTGTTATAACACGGCGTGGGTGGATCCAAATGTAATACCTTCGCCCGCCTTTGGCATATAAACATCATCAATCCAAGTCACTTTTTACATTTTCTTGGTAAAATTGTTATTTTTAGGGATCGCTAATATGGTTAAATAATAAATACAAGTGTTTTTTTTTTATAATATACTCGTACTTATTTAAGGTAGCTCAGTGGTATTAGTCTCTGACACCAAACTATAGTCCTTGGTTTTTCTCATCTAATGTACACATTAACATACATAGCACTATTGCAATGTACGGACGCGACGGCGAAGGAAAACATCGTGAAGAAACAAGCCTTGGACAAGCGTGGCGAGTATACGGTTTGTTCGCTCTTAGACAGTGTTGCCAGATTTTTTTTGCCATGTCGGGATTTTGGAACGTTTTGAGTGAAAAAAGCGGGATTCTTTCGTCGAATGTGGGACATATTAAAAAAACGTATATTAACAAAGTTTTTGAATATTTATCTTTTTATTTGAGTTCAAATTATGTTTACGTGATAATAGATATCAAAAATAGGCATTGAAAAAAAAGTATATACGATACTTTTTTTATTTACAAAAAAAGTATATACGAGTATGTATATACTCTCTTCCAGGCAACCCTATAATGGAGTGGAATACATCTATTTATGAACTCGTGGATGGCGGTGCATAAACTGGTTATACGTAATAATAACATAAATATATTTTATATTATAAAACTATAAACAAATAATTATATTTTCAAGCCATTTATACAAAATATATGAAGGAAGAAAAAAGAAAAAAAAAAAAAGAAAAAAATAGTAATGACAGTGAATGGTTAAATACATATCATCATCATCATCATCATCCCAGCGTTAGTCCCGGTTGCCACCCAAACTTTCGTTTCGGTGCCCGGGGTCCGCTTTCCGACTTTTTCTACTCCACTTCGCGCGATCTTCAGCATCCCTGGTAGTGAGCCCATTGGCACGCATATCACCCTTTATGACGTCCAGCCAGCACTTTTTGGGTCTACCCCTCCTGCCGGGGCCCGGCGGAGGCGGCATGGCCAGACATTTGTTTCCCACGTAAGCATCCGATTGCCGTAAAACATGGCCATACCAACGGAGCCGACACTCTTGCAATTTATCTGCAATGTCACGGACACGAAGACTACCGCGAATGCGGGAGTTCCTAACGCGGTCCTTCCGCGTCACTCCACACATCCACCGCAGCATATTTATCTCCGTGACACGCAGTTCTTGCTTGTGTCGCTCTAACACCGGCCACGCTTCACAGCCGTATAAAAGGACAGGCCTAATGATGGTCTTATAGACCTGTCCCTTTAACTTTACCGGCATCTTGGGGTCACAAATGACACCAGTTACCTCACGCCATTTGGCTCACGCGGCCGCAATGCGTGCCTTGACGTCGCAATCGATGTCACCAGACGCATGAAACACAGATCCCAGGTATTTCACATGGTCCGTGCGCTCGACCGTGTTGCCGTCTATGCGTATGGGTGTGGGATCTGTGGAGTTACAGGCCAAGTACTCGGTCTTCGCCACATTGAGCTTCAGACCACCGTTCTCAAGCGACTCCTTCCACACCTTCACACGTCGCACCAGCCTACCCCTGTCCGAATCTGCCAGCGCGATATCATCAGCATACATGAGCAGCCACGGGGGCTGCTCATGTGAGTTTCTGATGCTGTCTGACAATACGTCTAATACCACGCTAAACAGAAACGGACTAAGGACGGATCCTTGGTGCACACCGACGGTGATGGGGAAAGGTTTTGTGTCGCCAACAGCGGTCCGAACTACGGAATCGGAATCACGGTACATGTCTCGGATGATCCCAATATAGGCCTCTGGAATCCCTTTGGACCGCAATGCCCACCAGATTATCGCGCGAGGAATACAGTCGAAGGCCTTCTGCAAGTCAAGAAACAGACAATGCAGAGGCGTATTCTTCGCCCTGTATTTCTCCGCGACAGTCCTTAGGGCGAAAATAGGGTCCATTGTCCCGTGACCAGGGCGAAACCCATATTGACATTCCGAGACAGTGCACTCCTGTCGAATCCGAGAGTCGATAACCCTCTCGAAGAGCTTCATGGTGTGGGACATGACCTTTATACCGCGGTAGCTACCGCACTCCTGCACCGATCCCTTGCCTTTGAAGACTGGAGTAATGATACTCAGCCTCCATTGGTTCGGGACCGTACCGGTGAGGAGTGTCCGGTTAAAAAGGTCGGTTAAAGTGCCCACACCACGAGAGCCCATCGCCTTCCAGGCTTCGATGGGGACTCCATCGGATCCAACAGCTTTCCGATTCTTCATGCGGCGAAGACAATTCTGGACCTCTGCAGGCGTTATCAGTGGCACTAGTCCTTGGTTCGGAGGAAGATCTGGCGGCTGCACCTCTTTATGCTGCTTGTTCAGCAGCTCGTGGAAATATGAGCGCCATCTCTCCTTCACCGCGAGGTCCTCGCATAACAAGTTGCCCCCGGGGTCTTTTACACAGCGGCACTTGGAGATATCCTGTGCCGCTTTGACCCTGGAGCGCGCCAACTTATATATGAGCTTCTGCCCCTCAGACGAGTCCAACTTATCGTAAAGTGGTTGTAAGTGGTCTCGTCTGGCTCTGGCTACAGCTTTCTTGATGGCGCGTTTGGCATCTTTGTATGCGTCGCGATCTTCAGGAGATCTGGACGCTTGCCACTTCTTAAAGAGGGCTTTTTTCGCCCTGGTCTCCCTCTGGACTGAGTCGTTCCACCACCAAGTCCCCTTGTCACACTTGCGTCCGCCCTTAGACACGCCAAGCACCTTTCTCGCCGACCCAAGGATAGCCGCCTGAATCCTGTCCCAGTAAGCTTGAACCGGTTCGCCCTCACCACCAGCGCACTTGTCGCCGATGGCAGAGGCGAACTCCTGGGACTTGACTTCATCAAGCAGCCACCACCTGATTCGGCGTTGAAGGCAGTCGACACATTTGCCTTTGGGCTTTACGCAGAGGTCCATGACAAGAAGACGGTGTTGTGCAGTGAGACTCTCACCGGGTATGACCTTGCAGTTGGCCACTTTGCTGATGTGGTGTCTCCTAGTGAGTAGGAAGTCGATTTGGGTAGCATTCCTCCCGCTCTTGTAGGTGATGAGATGCTCGGGTCTCTTTTTGAAATACGTGTTCACGATGGCAAGGTCGGCAGCCGCACACGTATTGAGGATGTCCTCCCCTTCCGCGTTGCGGCTACCGTACCCAAATCCACCGTGAACACGCTCAAATTCCCCACATTCATCACCCACATGACCGTTCAGATCATCCCCCAAAACGATCCCCTGTGATAATGGGATTCCACGGAGCACTTCTCCGAGTTGATTCCAAAACGCTATTTTATCGGCGTCGTCACAACCGGCCTGTGGCGCATAGGCACTTATCAAGGGGGTAACTACCCCATCGATAAGCACCCTAACGACCATAAGCCGGTCGCTATGACGTTTCACTTCCAAAATGTCGTTCTGGAACTCCTCCGAGAGCACTATGGCAACCCCATTCTCCCCACCAGGTGCACCTGTGTAGATCAGCTTGTAGCCATTCCCAATGAACCGGGATCTGCTGGGTCCACCGAGTCTCCTGCAGGAACTCCGCCTGGAGAGCACATCGGCCAACTCTCTCGCGCGTCCGGTTAGCGTGCCAATATTCCACGTTGCGAAGCGGAGTTTCCTTTTGGATGGGGCTAGTGTCTTTAGCCGTGCTCGCCCACGGCACGGCAGCCCTAGTCCACTTGTCACAGGAGTCGGGCGAAGTTCCTGCGCGTCGTTTTGCGGCGACGCCCTATCCGTGACAATACCTTTACGTGTTCTGACCATGATTACTTGGCTAGTTTTGGTTTTTACGGGAGCGACTGCCATCCGACCTCCCAACCTCTAAAGGGAAACCTAGAGGTGTCCTTCCCTCGCCGCATGCAAGCTGGCAGAGGGAGTGACCCATCAGTCGGCTTTTACGACTCCCTTGGGATGATTTGGGGTGGCCCTATTCTTTCTTCGGCCGGGACCACACGGCACTTTAAATACATAAGCATAACGTAATTAAAAATTAAAGATCTGGGTGACCTTAGCAATTTTGTAGGGATAGGTAATGCATATACACCAATTTCTTAAAGATAGGAAGGATTTTCGTTTTACGAATGTATACAGGTAGGGAATTCTATAGTTTTATCGCTTCAACTGAGAATTTTGGGGATTACTAATTCCAGCCTTCCAGCCGATCGTAGAGTATGAGGTTTGATGATATGGCTGAAAGCAAACTATTCTTTAAGATATAAAGGGGTAGAAGGGGTAAAAAGAATACTATATCAGAGAGATAGAAAATAAGCATTTCAGCGAAAGCGGATTGTCAACCACTTGAGCCTTTTACGAAATTCAGAAATGTGGCCATATTTGCGAATATGAACCTAATACAGAAGTTTTAGAGACGCTCATGTTTATTAAGTTGTTCTTGAGTGAGATCTAGATAGCATAATCAAGTATTGATAGTAATAAAGTTTGTGCAAGAGTAACCTTGGTAGCAGTTGTAAGAAAATTTCTGAGCCTTCTCAAAGACGTAGATGAAGCAAACATATTTCTACTGATTTTATTCAGTTGCGGTCTTCACGAAATTTGACTGTTCATAATGATGCCCAAGTTTTTAAATATCTTGCTATATTGGATAACGACGTTGTCGAAAGTTACAAGTTGAGGTCAGTTTATTTTAGAAATTGTTCGAGAACTACTTTTTAAGATTATCTTAGTTTTTGCAGGATTTACTTTGATTCCGTGATGATTACTCCAAATAGAAATTTACTCTAAGTCAGCTTTTACAGTATCTATTGTAGCAGTTAATTGATTAATAAGCGCTTGTGTATAGATTTGCAAATGATCAGCATACAGGTGGCAGAATCATGAAAGATTATGAGAAATAATATTGATAAATACGGAGAATAATATGGACATAGAACGCCGCCCTGAGGAATACCTCTAATATATTTATTTATTTATATTTATGTATATTATTATGAATTTATTTAATTGTGATCGTCGTCAATATGATTAATAATATATTGACGACCTTCGTGGTGTAGAGGCTAACGGATGTCGGAATGCCTATGGAGGTCATGAGTTTGAGTCCCGTCCCAAGTCTGTTTTTGTATAATCTAATATAAAAAATATACATCTCCTAGTCACCTAAATTTCATCAGACAGAAAATCATCAGATATTATTGGCTTATCCCTTACGATTTCTTCCTTCTTGGTTAATCTAAGTTGGGCCCTCGCCCGGGTCAAAGGCATATACCCGAACACGTGCAGTAGAAGAACACTGGTTTTAGTAGGTATACCAGCAACGGGTATCCCCTTGTCAAATGTAGGGGCACACGTAATTATTGTACCCCAAAGCAGTGGGTTGTGAATTTCCACATTTGAAAAATCAAACAGGTCTTAGTAGGACCGAGATCGCAGAACGCTCTAGAAAACTACTGTACGATGCCAGTCACGGATCTAGATTGCACCGTACATAAATGAGAAGGATAGCTTGATAGCAGTGGACTGTACGAGCGAGGAGGGGGAGAGAAGTGGTGGTTAGAGAGACGCGATACCTTGCAGTAAGTTGCAGTGGGCAGAGAAGTTCTTACTAACCACATTCCACCCCTTCCCAGTTTGGTTCAAGACCGCTCGCAGAGGAACTGTTGCACGGCACCAGCTAAGTTCACGCACACTAAACACACAATTTTATGGCACTGCCAATGAGAGTTTGGAGTAACTGAAGGGAGGTCGAACGTCAACCGTTCCGCGCGTTTAGAAGCTCACACGTTACTACACATATTATTTGCGTCCCACCCTCGCTTTCACCATTTACGTCACAGAGAGTGAGGGTAGGTAACAAAAATCAGGAGGCGGTACATATTTCAAATACCCTTTATGCAAGGATTGTACAACCATAACTTACATATGAAAAACAATACACCCGGTTATGCCCTTAATTGGGTTTTTAGAGCTCATAATAATCAATTCATAGATTCTTATTTGGAAACTTAGCGCTGTATTGCGCAAGAGTCGCCAATACTGGCGCCATTAAAGTCATCACTATCGAAAGTTGGATTAATGGGGATATGCCGTCTGCTCAGAGAACTCAAAAAAATTATAAAATTCTGTAGGTTTTTGTTTCGAATACTTTGTATTATCCACGGTTGAGTAAGTAAACAACACCGAAATCTTCGTTCACACATACACTACAATACCAAAAAAAAATTCGCTATATCTTAAATATCATCGGATGATTGCAAAACTGAAGTGGCAGTGGGCTGGGCACATAGCTCGAAGGACTGATGGCCGTTGGGGCAGAAAAGTCCTCGAATGGCGACCGCGTACCGGAAGACGCAGTGTTGGTAGGCCCCCCACAAGATGGACCGATGATCTGGTCAAGATCGCCGGGATAGGTTGGATGAGGGCAGCGCAGGACCGATCATCGTGGAGATCTTTGGGGGAGGCCTATGTCCAGCAGTGGGCGTCTTCCGGCTGAAAATGATATCTTAAATATCATATTGGGGTCCATGATGTTGACATCATGAATAATGTGCAGTTAAGGGGACAACTGTAGAACAAAGGTTAAGCAGTGTTTCACCTCACAGCAAGCTTGGACTATACAAAAACGGATCAGCACATGAAGTACTGCTCAAATTAATCTCTGCAATGCATACTAGCTTTGTTTTAATCTTATCCACGATCCCATATTCACAGACAGGGTGAGTTTTCGGAAGAGCTTGTGCCTCTTTGCATATTCTACTGTCTGTACTATGGGGCATTTCCAGTAGAACATTTTTGTAGGAACTTTTTACAATTGTGTCTTGATCGTCTTTCTACCGCCACACTTTAGCTCGGCTTTCATTCCCATTTCCTCAAGTCTCTTCTATTTTATTGGTAACGGTTCATGATGCGTACGCATTGGATTTGGAATCAGATTTAGACTCTGGTTTCTCTTCTGCAGTACGATATAGTTTTTTTAAAGGCTTTATAAATGTATAATGAAGTGTGCGTTAGCCATGCCCTTGGTGTTGCATATCTATAGGTGACGGTGACCGTATGCTATCAGGTTGTCTATCCTCTCTGAATTCCACTAAAAAAACACAGGGATTTCAGCGGCTTTGTTAGTGGTCTTCTTTTTTAGGATTCGACTGCAACGGAAGACAAAATAATCTGTATGATGGCAATAATCTCTAGTCATGCATACGTAATGTTTACTATTAGAATTTTTCTTTCTTTCACCTCAGTGACTATTTGTTGTGTGGTTTTTATTTTTTTTAACGATGAGGAAAAGCAAATAGGCTGATAGCCCAGTAGTAAGCAGTTATCGTTGCCTAAAACGGTATTGCCTCTTACAGGTACTGGATACCTGGGTCACTAATACCGGAACAACACGAGGTTATTACAGCGGCTTATAGACTAAGCTAAGCTACCATCTATATGGGCTTGAGGCCCTACCACGTAGCTAAGATTGTTTTGTTGCCATTTACGACTAGCTGACCCTGGCCGCAGGGGTGTTCTTACTCCGCACCTATATTAATATAGAATTTAATGCAAACACAAAATTAAAAGAAACAGCTCATACTTGTCTTCATTAATACAACATTTGTCACGTAACGGCAAATGTGGCGTTGTAGCATATGTAGCACACCTATAGTTAGGTGTAAAAATTAAACGCTTCGCGCCATACTTGTATATAGCCCGAAAAACTGACTACGTGAAGAAAATCTAATAAAAACAACCAGCGCATCCATATTAATCTTTCACTAATATAAACAAATAACCCAGTGAACCTTGTAAAGTCGCGTAGGTGTGGAGATTTAGGTCGGTAACAAGACATACGACTCACAATGTAGTAATGCTTACCAATTCAAAGGTACTATAGCCGCGGCCATTTATGAATTATTACTTATCTTATTCGTGCAGGGGCGGATAAAGAATACTGACCGCTGGGGCCGGGGTCGGCCTGTCGTAAAAGGCGTCAAAACAACCCTAGCTACATAGTAGGGCCCCAAGCCCGTCTGGATGGCGGCCACCTTTAGTCATAAATATACCACCATAATAACCTTGTGTTATATTTGAGCATTAGTGACCTAGGTTCCAATACCCCTTAGCGGACAACAGCATATTCGCAGTGTTAAATGGGTCATCAAAAACTTTCCAATAATATAAATTTGTGGTCAGATTTGAAAAGTATTTATAATCAATGAAATAACAATTTATATTTTGTAGGACTTAAAAGTACTTAGTGGCTTTGTTGATTTCTTTAAACCACAACTAGATCTCTGAAATACAAATTGGAACGCCGTTTACCACTTACTCGAACATTATTCTTCCAGAATCTAGGTAGAAAATGGTTATTGCGTTCATCGAATTTGATTCGTGAGAGATTTTCTCGTTAAATATAATCTAGGAATATAGTTTCGGATAAACACGCATACAATTGTAAATAACAAATAGTTATGGTGTATTTCTTATTATATTCACTACTTCCGTTTCCGTGTCACAACGGTACGCACGTTTGACGGTTGTGGAGCTAACGGTTTTGAAACCCGAGTCTGGGTAGGTATAATATCCACGTTTGAAACCTTTACTACACGATATTGAGTGAACTTTCCAGGAAAGTGATTTGAGGTTCAAATAAAATATTGAGAAAATAAAGAAGTGTTTATGGTCATAAACACTTCTTTACAAACCAAAATTGTTGACCCAAAAAGTGCTACGCGTCTAAAGAAGTTTTCACTTCAAAAACTCAACTGTATTTCATTGTAATAAAGTCGCAATTCAAATAGATATGTATAAATAATGAAATGCAATCATTTAAAAGTTACATTATAAAATAAACCTTAACTCATTATTAATAAGGTTGGTATTACTGGAGCAAAACTCCCTCCGTCTTACGAATTTCCGATCTGGTCACGTGTCCTGACGCGAGTTTAACATTTTTTATCCATCACAAATAAGTGCACGACGCCGCTAAAGAAGTTTTCACTTCAGAAAGATTAAAACTCATCTAATTATTGTATCGAAATTATTGTTAATTTTCTGATGGACAATTTATTTAATGTCGCTTAGTAAAGGTTGCCATTCAATCATCGATATATATGCATGGTCTACTTACTTTGGGAAAAGACGGCGCCATGTGGATCATTAATTAATTAAAGAAAATTAGTCAAAATTTTTTAAATAGTATCTTATTGATCAACATGTACTTTATAAATGTTAATTTTAATGTTGTATTGAAAGTCCGAATTAACTGAATGTTGAATCACGTAGACGTAGATTTGCGAGGAGGGCTTGGCTCATTATCCGCTATAATTAATTGGAGTTCTGGAGAAAAGTTGCCGGCTGGCGGGCCGAATTCGGCGATGGGGATTTAAAGTCCGCTTACTGGAAGTGTTATAGTTTAATAAATTTTATTCGTGCAGGGGCGGAGAAAGAATACTAACCTCTGCGACCGGGGTCGGCCTGTCGTAAAAGACGACAAAACAACCTGTAGGATAGCAGACATGCTGACGGCCCGCTTAGAATTAAACAGTTACCGTCGCCTATGAGTGTGTGCAACTCCAGTGGCATCGCGAACACATTGCTGTCCCATAAAGTACAAGGACTTGGGTCAGTAATGTCGAAACATAACACAAGGTTATTATGGCGGCATAAGGGCTTGAGGCCCTACCACGTAGCTAGGGTGGGTTGTTTGTCTGCCCCTGCACGGATAAAGATAATATCTGCAATCAGAATCTGAACTGTCATCAATTTTATGACTTAAAGCTAGAAGAGTGCGACCTTCAGTGAGAATGTAACTATGTTAGGTTTGCGTCACTTAGTCGATCTCCTGTAAAGGAAATTTCGCACTTTTTTGCGCTATATACAAATGGTGCGTTTAGTGTTTTGGTTTTACTTGTATATCTAAGCATGCATGCACTCTTATAATAAACAATCTGTGCCCGCGACTCCGTCCGCGTGGAATAGTGACTTTGGGCAATATTTTTTGGATATATCTTATATGTATATATTTTGGATTACAAACCCTATAAAATCGAACCTACAATTTCCAGCCTAAGCTAAACCCTATTTCATATTATTGATGATATAAATCTGAGGTCAACTTAAATTGGAAATAAAACCTACAAAGTCCAGTCTAAGCTAAACCATATTTCATATGATTTATGATGTAATCTGAGGTCAACTTAAATTGGATTTTATAATTTTTCGAAACTGATCATCTAAATTTCGTTTTTCTAAAATAAAAGTAGCCTATGTTACTCCTTGTAAAATCGGTTCAGCCATTTCAGAGATTAGCCGGAACAAACAGACAGACAGACAAAATTTTTATAAAATGTTGTTTTGGTATATGTACCGTGTATACATTCCAAATGCACTTAGTAAAAAGCGGTTACTTTAATATTACAAACAGACACTCCAATTTTATTTATTTGTATTTATATGTATGTATAGATAAAAATATAAGCCAATTTTTACTTTTTATTTGCAAAAAATGTGCTACGGATGGAAAAGGTGAGGAGGAAAAATTTACAAAAATATGTCACGTTTTTTTTTTTTTTTTTTTATTGCGTAGGACAGCAGACAGGCTGACAGCCCGCTTAGAATTTAGCAGTTACCGTCGCCTATGGGTGTTTGCAACGCCAGTGGCATCGCGAACACGCTGCTGTCCCATAAGGGTACAGGAACTTGGGTCACTAATGTCGGAACACAACACAAGGTTATTATGGCGGCATACTTAAGACCAAAGGTGGTCGCCATCCAGACGGGCTTGAGGCCCTACCACGTAGCTAGGGTGGGTTGTTTTGTCGCCTTTTACGACAGGCCGACCCCGGCCACAGAGGTTAGTATTCTTTCTCCGCCCCTGCACGGATAAAAACGTAGTATGGATACGTTCCCTAATTTGATGATATCTGTAGCGTAACGGTTAACGTACGTCGGTGCGCTTGCAGAGGTCACAGTTTCGATTCCCGTCTCGTGTCTGGGTGTTTATGTATATTATGTATTTATTTACGAAAAAAAATATGTAAGTAGTTTAGTAGTTGTCTAGTACCTATAACACAAATGCTATGCCACTCACTTTGGGACTAGATGGCTGTGTGAATTTGTTCTAGTATATTTATTTATCATATATTTATTAATTCGACTTGTTCGGGATATATTTTTTATAAAAGAACATTTCTAGAAACTTCTATATGTCTAGAAGAAACGGTATTGGTTTGTGACTGGAATCGATAAGGCAAGGCGCGTCCAAACTTTTTCTCCGATCCCACTATGAGGTTAAATGATAAAATACTTTGAATCGGACTGAAATCGAGCAATTAATGTTTGAAGGAACTTTATATTTGTCAAGATTATACTCTGTTGGGAATGTAATGTTACAAGAACATTACAATTTCGTGCAATTACAAATAAAAATGGTTAGAACTGAAATAGACATCGATTCGATTAAGGTTTTACATTTACATTTTACAATCAAGTTCATGCGTACATATTTAGTTTTCATATAAATTAATTTTATAATCAATTACAATTTTATCACCTGTTCGATTCCCGTCTCGCGGCCATGAATATTTTTAAAGGCCGAAGGATGTACCCGCACTAAAAATATCTATCACAGAGATTTACAAACATATAGATAGATAGATAGATAACACTTTATTGTAAACCAAATAACTTACAAAACCAATGAAAATTATTTACACAATCAATATCTACTTGACTTACAATGGGCGGCCTTATCGCTACGGAGCGATCTCTTCCAGGCAACCCGGAATATATGCTTATAATATAATATGCTTATCGCAATTGGAATATGACGTGAATTCTGAGGTGGTTGGGATCCAAGCAAGATTGGATGGCAACCACTCTTGTTCTCTAAATATAATATAATAACCTTGTGCTGTGCTCCAGAATAAGTGTGACGCAGGTTCCAGTTCACCTACGCGGAGGGCAGCGCTAGCGGTGCTCCTCACGTCGCAAACTTGACTAGGCGACGACATCTGCATACTTTTAAATGGGTCATCAGGCTGGTTGCTGTTGCACTGCTTCTAGCAGTGGAATAGGAATGCTTGAAGACAAATAATGATTGCTATGTATTTACGGTCTCATTTTTTTCTGTCACGAGTTGTCCTTGGCTACATACATCTTTTGCATTTACAGCTACATGAGTATAATTTTCATAGCTATATAATTTTCATCTGCGAAAGCTGTTGCGCCATAGAGGTTGCAGATTTTTGTGTCCCTTGTCATAAATAAGAAGAGAACTACTTCTTTTTAGTCTCTTGCAAGACGATAATAGTTGACAGGACATCGTTAATTTTCAAAGGCAATTAGGGTCACTACCTCTGTAAAAACTAGTATCAAGAGATTTACCCGCAGTGTGAAGAAAAGCCAGGTTGAGTACTTGAATATGAAAAAGCCTTAAAAATTAGGTGTTTTTCGAATAGTCCATAAAAATCAATATTCAAGAAAAATGCGCAAAAACACAACCGTTTCCAATATTGGTGATATTTGTAGTGACATGAAGTTCAAGATTCAATATCTCCGTCACAGATTATACTAACCACGCTCTGTTTAATGCTGTGAGAGAAAACTAAAGTATCGGGTAAAAAGTTCATACAGTTATTGGCATGGAATGCATCGCGTGTGTACAAGACATTAACTGTGATAGAGTGTAATTAAGGCGCGGGAATCATTTGATGGCGTTTCGGTAAAACAGGTATTTTAAACGGTTCCAGTTAATTTTGGTGTGTTTAAACGGGAAAATTGGGAATGTTTGCACGAAATGTGCCTCGTAGGCTTTGTTTGCCTAGAAATTGTATCTTATCAGTGCTGCAACGAACTCCGAGGGAAGACGATGGGGGTATTTGGGGTACTCTATTATTTTTGTTGTAGGTGGAAGTGATGACACATACGTCACCGCTGTGGATTTCATGGTAGCGTACTCGAAACTACCATGTAAAGTGCCCCATCGCACAGTTGGCAAGTAGACGTACGTTGCTGGTACTCACTAAAACCACCAGTGTTTCCGGGTGTTTGGGCAGTGTGGGATGAAGGCTCTTGCCTACCTTCCGCCACTAACTTTGTGGACGTAAGGCTACGGCGTCCCAGACCCAGATAGTGGTCAAGAGGAATAGACCACTGTGTCAATAAGGACACGGTGCTCCTTAAGTTTACAGCGGCTTTTCGACTCTGATGTCGCAATGGCGATGGATACCTTGGTGATGGATTTATTTTTATATGGGCTGTCTTATTCTACTAGACAGTAACTTTCACGATATTTTTTCTTTTCGAGGATCTTATTTTTCCCGGCCTCTGTATTCGTTTGTCCTACCGCATATTTTTTCCATATGGATTTCTTTTTTACTCTTTTTTATTTTAGTTGGTTTTAGTTGGATACTCCTAGCAGTTTCTGTAGCCGTTTAGCTCGGTAGCACAGAGTGGTCGCCGCGGTATATCTATTTTTGGTCATTATCTGCGGCAGGACCTTTTTGTAGAGAAGAAAACGTGTCTTACAGTGCCGTAAGCCGATACGGGTTTGTAAAGTACTCCGCCTTACATTTATCTAAAATATATAAAATATTAACAGTATCTACAATAACGTAAGAAAACATTATAAGTAAATATTTTTTTTAGTTTCCCGTAATATTTTTGTGTACCTCTAGGCATTTGGGCCTAAGTTAATAATTAAATCTAGATCAATCATTACTTCTAACAACTTAATATAATAGGGAACGCATGTATTACAATACGAAGCTTCCATTTTGTTTTGTTTTATCTACTTTCCTGTTATTTGTTAGGGTTGTGTTACAGTGAAAGCTAAACTTCATACAGTTTCATAAAATAAACGTTTGAATTGATAAACCTAGGCTGGCAATGTGAATAGTAGACAAAAAATTATGGACACTTTTGGTTCAATAAAAAATAATTGACATTTAAGTCAGTAAAAAGTATTAATTGTCGTAAAATATAATCTGTCGTCGTTATATTCGATATGTATTTTTTACGAAATAAAATTATTTTATGTTATTGCTGTAAGACAGCAGACCGGCAGACGGCCCGCTTAGAATTTAGCAGTTACTGTTGCCTATGGGTGTTTGCAACGTCAATGGCATCGCGAACATGCTGCTGTACCATAAGGGTACAGGAACTTGGATCACTAATGTCGGAAAACAACACAAGGTTATTATGGCAGCATACTTAAAACCAAAGGTGGTTGCCATCCAGATGGGCTTGAGGCCCTACCACGTAGAAAGTTATATAAGCAGTTCTTAGCACTTGTGCTAGGATACTAAGCAAGTCCTGACGCTATTGTAGCAGTGGCGCCGGGATGCGGCCGAGCGTGGCTCTCGCCCCGCGCCTCGCGAAGTGGAGGTAAAGCGGGCGGAGCTGCGCGACGTGGTGCTCATGGTGGAGTGGAAGGAGTGCCTCGCGCACCCCAGCGCGGGCCTCGCCACCATTGAAGCGGTTAGGCCCGTCCTGGCTGAATGGGTGGAAAGGCGCCACGGCGCCCTGACCTTCCACCTGACGCAGGTCCTCTCGGGGCACGGTTGCTTCGGGAGGTACCTGTGTCGCATAGGGCGGGAGATGATGTCGGGGTGCCACCATTGTAGCGCGGGCGACGAGGAGGACATGGTGGACCACACTATCGCCGTGTGCCCTGCGTGGTGCAAGGAGCGCCGCGGCCTCGTCGCCAAATCGGCGCGGACCTGTTGCTCCCGGCCCTGGTCCTGTCCATTGTCGGGGGCGATCCTGGATGGACGGCCGTCGCCTCCTTTTGCGAGACAGTCATGTCCGCAAAGGAGGCGCGGAGCGGGAGCGGGAGTCCACCACCACACTCCCCTCCTGCCAACGCAGGCCACGTCGTCGGCGCTGGAGGGCAAGCAATGACCTCCGGCCGCCGTAGAAAGAGCCGCGGGTGGCCCCTCGGGGGAGGATCCGCCGCCCGCACTATTGCCGCGAGGGAGAGTGCCGCGTACTGTTTGTCTTTTCTTTTCTTTTCCCCTGGCGCCAATACTTTAGAAGAGGCCCGCCTTGATACAAAGTGCGGGCTGGCGCTGCGCCGGCCCGGGCCACGAGATCCACGCCGGCAGGCCATATATACGTGGGCCCGGGCGTAAGCGATATGAGAATAGCGGGGTTTTTTTAGTGGGTAGTCGGATAGTCGAACATCTTTCCTGGAGTCCCACATATCCCTCGGTTCCTCCGGACCGGGGGAACCCGTCAAGAGAGGTTTCTCCCCGAGATCAAAAAAAAGGATACTAAGCAAGTATTGCTAGGGTTCTCTGTTGCTTAATTTGGGACTAGATGGTGCTGTGAAATGTCACAGCATATTTATCTACCTTAACTGTGGGCAAGGCTGATTTAGGCTGCAAAGGCTTATTCAAACGTACCGTAGGACAGCCCCCAGCGCGATGGACCGATGGTTAGGTTGTCGATCGGGGCTAGTTGGCAAAAAACAAGGGACCGGAATTTGTAGCGCAAACTTGACCTCCCCAAGTCCAGCAGTGGGCAACGATTGACTGGTGATGACGACATGTAATGAATATGATTTAAATTAATTGAATTAGCTTTGGAGATATATTTATAGCTTAGCTTAACCTGCAGTCTTTCCCTAATTACCTGCAGGCAGGGCACGTGTATATTATTTGTTTTTTACCTTACATAGTATAACTCAATTCACATCTTCTGGCCACCGTTGTGACGTAACCTGGTATTTTTTAACATATTACACTCTAATAAATGTTTCGTGACGAATTTTGAGTGGACAAGTTGTTGTTCTTAAGTTCAATGGCCTGTTTTTAAGAACAAAGATAAGAAAAGCGACGTAATATTTTATATAAGTTTCATATCTGTTGCTGTTATTGTGGTCTTGCCTAGAAATACGAATATGTTTGTTTCGTGCCCTTGGATTTAGAATGAGCTTATGACTGAGGTTTCCCATTGCAGTACGACATGGTCATCATGAAAGGCGTTATAAAATTCCTTTTAGGCTGGCTGGGCAATAATAATATCCCTGATGTTGCAAACCTCGATAAGCGATGGTAACTTGCTGGTGGGTCGTTCGGCTGTCCACTGAACTCCATCAATAAAAGCTCCGAAATTTTCCTAAGGAGTAGTGGTGAAAAAAGTCCTTTTACTAATTCAAAGACGGCAATGGAAAGACACCTTTGGTATTCCATAATAAGTAGGGCCCAAACGGCGGTCGTCTATAAAATTGGGGTTTGCTGTATTAAACACAACTAAGAAGAAACTATGTAGAGGTTTTTTTTTCATAAAAAAATGACCTTATATTTTTATTAGTCTCAACAAATTATTTTCTCCCTGCTGGGGCGGAGAAAGAATACCAACCTCTGAGGCCGGGGCGGCCGGTCGTAAAAGGCGACCAAACAACCTACCCTAGCTACGTGGTAGGGCTCCAAGCCCGTTTGGATGGCGACCACCTTTGGTCTTAAGTTTGCTGCCATAATAACCTTGTGTTGTGTTCCGGCATTAGTGATCCAAGTTCGTGTATCCTTATGGGAAAGCAGCGTGTTCGCGATGCCACTGGAGTTGCAAACACCTATAGGCGATGGTAACTGCTAAATTCTAAGCGAGTCATCAGCTTGTATGCTGTCCTAGTGCAATAAAAAAAAACTATTATCTAAAGGGTACAGGAACTTGGGTCACTAATGCCGGGACACAACACAAGGTTATTATGGTGGCATACTTAAGACCAAAGGTGATCGCGATCCAGACGGGCTTGAGGCCTTACCACGTAGCTAGGGTAGGTATTGTCAGCCTGGCTGCTAGGTTTTAGTAATGAAAAAAAATATTAACCTGGACGCCGTTGTATGGGTGACTAATCCATGTTCCATGATATAACGAGCCCAGTGTGACAACATACCTAAAATTAAGAAAATAAATAAACCTGATAAGTACTTCTCTTTCATCTTCTGTTTCACTGATGATAATCGTGTGTGACACACAATAAATGAGTAGACACAGTCGGGATTATGTTTAGCCGCTTATCAGTGGTCGAAATCTATCGACGGACTGTTTCATCTCTGTGGTCTCCTGGTAGATTGAGTGACCAAATTGTTTTAAGGGCAAGTTGAGATTATTAATATATTTATTTCCTGAAGATCAGTAGACAGACTGACGGTCCACTTCATAGTAAACAGTTACCGTTGTCTATGGATGCTTGCGACGCTGGGGACACTGCGGACAAACTGCTGTCCGAATAGGGGTACTGGAACCTGGGTCACTAGTTCCGGAACACAACACACGGTTATTGTAGTTGCATATTTATAGACCGAGGATGGTTGCCGTCTAGATGGGCTTGGAGCCTTACCACCTAGCTAGGGTTAAAGGCTGACCCTGGCCGTAGGGGTCAGTATTCTTACTCTGCTCTTGCACGAATATATATTTTATATTGTATTTCAACATAAAATATACATCAAATAAATAAATATTGACAGCGGCATCTAGTTCCAAACTAAGTAGCATAGCACTTGTGTTATGGGACGACTGATATATTACTTATATACTTTTTTTTGTAAATAAATATTTATCTTATATCTTTAAACGAGCAATTCTTGTATATAATAATAATAAGTTAATTTGCAAAATATACAGTAATCCACAAATAACAATTTTTACCCTGGCTTCTGAGCTAGACCAAAGTCTGTGTTACAGAAGCCAGTGCCCATAGTTGTTCAAATATTTTACAAAATTTACAAGTACAAAAAGTATAATAATAATAATAAAATAAGAGTGCGTGTGCATATGTGTGTGTGTGTGTGCGTGCATGCGTGCGTGCGAGCGTGCACGTATATATATATATATATATCCTTTTCCTTTTAGGCTGGCTGGGCAATAATAATATCCCTGATGTTGCAAACCTCGATAAGCGATGGTAACTTGCTGGTGGGTCGTTCGGCTGTCCACTGAACTCCATCAATAAAAGCTCCGAAATTTTCCTAAGGAGTAGTGGTGAAAAAAGTCCTTTTACTAATTCAAAGACGGCAATGGAAAGACACCTTTGGTATTCCATAATAAGTAGGGCCCAAACGGCGGTCGTCTAATAATAAAATAAGAGTGCGTGTGCATATGTGTGTGTGTGTGTGCGTGCATGCGTGCGTGCGAGCGTGCACGTATATATATATATATATATCCTTTTCCTTTTAGGCTGGCTGGGCAATAATAATATCCCTGATGTTGCAAACCTCGATAAGCGATGGTAACTTGCTGGTGGGTCGTTCGGCTGTCCACTGAACTCCATCAATAAAAGCTCCGAAATTTTCCTAAGGAGTAGTGGTGAAAAAAGTCCTAATATATATATATATATATATATATATATATATATATATATATATATATATATATATATATATATATATATATATATATATATATATATATATATATATATATATATATATATATATATATATATATATATATATATATATAATTGGAATCTCGGAATCGGCTCCAACAATTTTCATGAAATTTAGTATACGGGGGGTTTCGGGGGCGATAAATCATTTCTAGAAAATATCAAAAGGTGGCGTTTGAGTAGTCCCAATTTAAACTGAAAAATGACTCTTCCTGACATCTATCGGCGAATAATAAATAATAATATTTTTTTTAAATTGCTTTAACGACACAACAACACTAAAGCTATTCCAGCAGATGGCGTTGTTAAGTAACACGAAGTCAATGAGTGTTTGCTTTGAGGTTAGACTAAGAAAATCAATTGTTAATTTCCAAAAAACACAATTTATAAAAAAAAAATACCGAGCAAAGCTCGGTCATCCGGATATTTATACATAAACACCCAGACGCGAGACGGGAATCGAACCCTTGACCTCCGCAAGCGTACCGAAGTGCCACAGAAGTTATCCTTTACGCCACAGAAGTTGTCGTAATAAAAAATATTATGGTTGATGAAAAGTACTCATAGCTGCCATCAAAATAAATAATTTCATTATGTCCCTGTGTCCCCTAGATGGCGCTGGTCTTTCCTATCCAAGTCTTTCCGATGGTCCTCTATGATTGTCCACCGCCAGGATTAAGCCTTATTGTTTTTATATCTTATTAATTACTTTTGAATGCCTTTACTTTTAACTTTTATTTGAATTAAAATATTAGTGTTTTAACATTATATGCAATAATAATGTTTATTAAAAATATTATATGTGAAAAAAAAATACAAAAAGGACCTATAATGCATCCGTGAAAGTAGCTCGGAGAATATTTTTAAAATAAAACTAAAAGAATACTTACTGTCTGAAACATATGATGATTTGAATACATAACTTTAATTTCTTGTTATACTTATATGCAATTATATACATTTTAGTGCGTGTGTGTGTTTATACATTATTATATATACATTTTTATATTAAATTTAATTTTATAGTTTTGTCAGAGTTTATGTGCACAACTCTGCCTCTTTATTATTTCCAATTTCCAACATTAGGTTTGCTGGAAGAAATCTCTATTAGGGTAAAGCACGCCTATGTACATGTCTCATATCTTTAAATTTTATGTGTGTAATCAATGTTGTGTACAAATAATAAATAAATAAAAATAAAATAATTAATTTAAGTCATTATTTTTAAGAGGTGATGATAATCACCTTCCATTAAGTGGCACATCCTATATATATATATATATATACTCTTTGTAACATTCAAGTAAATGAAAACGTGTGAAATTTAAGTGAAAGATTCTTCTCATTAAATCTTAATGTTTTGATGGACGTGTACCTGTTTGGACGCCGCACCAGATCGATCAAATGACTAATACGCGTTAACGGGCCGTGTGCGGTGATACGATCAACTCTGGGAGGTAAGAAAGATTTCTATTCTTTGGAGGTGGTTGATTATAGCAAAATGTAAATACTAACCCCTGCGGCCGCAGTCAGCCTATCGTAAAAGGCGACAAAAAAGGGTACAGGTTCAAATACTACTACTTCTTCGATGTCCACAGATTTTTACAATTTTATAACATTAATTTTAAAATCCCTTAGGGCCCTTCAGGCTTGATCTGATTCAGATGTTAGTTGACCAGATTGAAATGAGATCTAGGAAGAAAATTATTTTACTTCGTGGCGTACTGGAGCAAAGACAAGAAAACACTACGGATGCGATCTTAAAAATTATAACCAATAAACTTAAGACCAATGGTATTACAAGTTGCGCCATTCGCCGTTCCCACAGGATGGGCAAAACAGCATCTACCGCTGGAAAGGCAAGGCCTATTCTGTTATGCTAAAACACAACTTAAGGCGACAGGCTTCACTTTATCAGAGTTTATAACTAAAACGCGACATCGTCTTTTCGCTGAAGCTAGACAACGTTTCGGGGTGAGGAGTTGTTGGACCCGAGATGGCGCAGTATGCATGTATTGGATGGCAGCGGCACCAGACGTCGCATTGAGAAACAGGCTGACCTGGACAGCTTGTCCTCCTCGTGTGGTGCAGAGAAAGAGGTTGAAGCTGCACATCCCGCAACAAAGGAACCAACTAAAAAGAATACTACAAAGAAGTACGATTACTTCTTCGATAGCGATCTATGTTATAACATTATTTTATCCTATGTTATATTTTATGTTACATTACGCTATATTATATTTTATGTTATGCCGAAGATACGTGTTAAGATGATAATAATGATGATGATGAACGTCTAATATACTCTAATATACGCTGTATATACTCGGGCCGACTGCTGCAAACCGGTTTGCTATTAGCGGCGCGAAGAATATGTACGGCAAGCGCACAACTACCTACTTAGTTCCAAGATTATTAAACGATTTACCAACAAATATAAGAGATAATATAACCCAAAAAAATATTAAAGCCTCACTTAAAAAATACTTTTTAGAGAAATTGTAATCTAAATTTACTCAGTAATTTGAACGTGCGTAGACTTAAGTTTCGATGGCATTGTACAAACCTTAGTGGTTTTTTGTGCTGTTATTTTATTAAGCCAATGTAATAACTGTGAATTTGATAAATAAATTTAAAAAAAAATCGCAGCCAAAACCTTCTCACATCTCGGTCACAAGAGTAGCCGACTCGTCGGACTAGTTTGACATTTTATAAGAGGCTTTCCATTCGCGGTCCCTGATATTCGACACTTGAATGTTTTGGACACCTAATTACAATAACGGTACCGATTTCATTTTTTAAATATTGTACGGTCAATTTTTATGGTGGAGGTTAAATAATTTATTTGTACATATGAAAATCGTCACTTTTACGATTGAACAAATGAATGAATGCAGGTCAGGTAGAAGCTAAGTACAGATGTTGTTCGTTCCGAATCCAGCCCCCTCGTTGAGTCTAGGGCTCCGGAAATCTGAATGAGGGTCCTGCCGAACATATGCCGCGATCGCGCGGCGCCGTAATGTAAATTTTCTTAGTAATAATAGAATACAATTAGTCTATTACTAACCATGAATCCGATGACCTCGTCGTATCGTACCTTAGGATAGGAGGTTCAGGGTGAGGATGTGGTAGGAAATGTAGGGGATGATGAGGTATGGCGTGGCGGCGCAGCCGACACGGGAACTATCTCGGCATGTGCGATTATCTCCTGGCGCGTGAAATAGCCGTACCACAACTCCACTTACTTCATAATTTTCCTTAGTGAGTTTTAATCTCAAATGTAAACTGGGAAGCCGAATGTAATAGTTTTCCCAAGTCTAACCGTACAATTTATACGAGCAGGGTACCGTCCGTTCGTCCAGCCGAGCGCATGACGTTGACGTATATAGTGTTGCCGTCGTAAAACTTAAAACTACCGATTGGTTTCGAACAGATGTAGACAGAATTCTGAGAGATTTTATCCAAAGCCCGTCTGGATGGCAACCACCTTTGGTCTTATGTATGCCGCAATAATAACTTTGTGTTGTATTTCGGCATTAGTAACCTAAGTTCCTGTACTATTATGGGACAGTAGCGTGTTCACGATGCTACTGGCGTTAAAAACATCCATAGGCGACGGTAACTGCTAAATTCTAAGCGGGCCGTCAGCCTGTCTGCTGTCCTACATTAATAAAAAAATATTTTTATTATTTTAACTGACAAGCTTAGGGGTAATTGTCTATTATTATTACTTCTCAAGTCTAATACAAATAATTGTTACAGAAACATCAAAATGGGTATAATAAACATATTAACTTCATAATGGAGTTTATGCGAGTATTCGTGTGAAACAACTCGCAAGTTGGCCGCAACAACGTAAATATAGCCTTCGTCCAACAACCCGACAACTTTTGTCAGTCGTGAATATCGCTTCATTTATTCACACAGTAGTGTAATCCTCTTAATTTTGCTATGTGAAGCTCAAGCAAACTTCAAGCTGTAGTTTCCAATCACCGATAAAAACAATTATAACAGGCTTTTCATTTTTTAACATTTGTCTTGTAAACTAACGACGACACGATTCAACTTAATTTGATGAGAGTCCGATTACAGGAGTCACGGGTTCCACTCCCCATGTTTATTATGCAAGTATATATAGTATATAGTTTAATATATATAAGTATTATATATGTAAAGTAAAATGTAAATATAAAGTATATAGTAATGTTTTCCCCGAGACAAAAAAGGCACCTTAGAGCTAAGCTAATGTGTTTATTATTAATATTCTTTTTAGTTGTAGGTTATAGTTCTAAGCTCTGAATAAATTAATTTTCTTTTTTAATTAGAATACGGTAAGGTCAATGTCCAACGGAGTTTAACATTATGATGTATTTTATCTGTATGTATGTAATATGTAAGTAATATTCACTTATTTACAAACGGTCCGCTGCTTCTGTAAATTGTCCCCACCTCTGCGGCCGGGGTCGGCCTGTCGTAAAAGGCTACAAAACAACCCACCCTAGCTACGTGGTAGGGCCTCAAGCCCGTCTGGATGGCGACCACCTTTGGTCTTAAGTATGCCGAGATAATAACCTTGTGTTGTGTTCCGGCATTAGTGACCCAAGTTCCTGTACCCTTATGGGACAGCAGCATGTTCGCGATACCACTGGCGTTACAAACACCCATAGGCGACGGTAACTGTTAAATTCTAAGCGGGCCGTCAGCCTGTGTGCTGTCCTACAGCATTAAAAAAAGTTATTATATATTTTTTAGAATAATAATAATAACTATCTTATCACCGGCTTCACAATAAAAATTCGTTGCAGATTTACGCGACTGTGTAAAAGGAGATCGTTCGGCACTAAACCGACAAATAGTCGTACCTAACTCGAAGTTCGTAGTTTCAACGTTTAGTCTAGTTACAGTTTATGGGTCTCACTCACGAGCGGACCCTGGCTAAAGTTATTGCCATTTTACATCGTTTAAATCGTTAACGCTCTCGTAGACAGCGGCAGGTTATTATCCAAACTAATACTATAAATGTGAAAGTAACTCTTTCTGTCTGTTACGTTGTCACGCCTAAACCGCTGAACAAATTTTGATGAGTTTCGGTATAGAGATAGATAGAGGTTCTTTTGACGCACCACTTCAAAACTATTGAACATGCAATAACATGAACAAACTATTAAAATTTCAATGAACGCGAGACCGATTACCTTAGGAGGAATGTCTCTAGCAACTTGCTCCAACTTTCGGTACCTCGGATCATCAATCCAGAATGACAGTGACAGGTCTGGGGAACAATTTGCGACCCACGAGTGCCGTTTATGCTTAAAGTAAAATATATAAGACGGTAATAAGACCTGTCATATCGTATGGATCTTAATGCTGGACGATAAGGACGAGGATGAATGGTTATCGCATGCAGCAGAGATGCGAATGTTTAGATAGATTAGTCGTGTTACAATAATGGATAAAATTAGAAATGAACATATCATGGGAAGTTTGACAGGGGACATCTATTAATTACGTGAGCTCAGAATGGGGGGGAGGGGTCCAATGAAATCTCACCAAATCTCATTTAAACCGAGGGGGGATAATCGAAAATCTCACCTCACCTTCAAAAAATATAAAATATGACATATATTAAAAAATATGTTTTTACCTGTTTTTTTTTTTACTTTGAATTTTATTTAATTTAAATTAATTAACTATATTATACTTGAACGGTTTACTATTTTCCCTAATAGTAGAAATAAATTTAGTTTAAAATATTTTTAGCGACAATCTCACGTAAGGGGAGGGGTCTAAACTGATCGAAAAATAGGTCACGTAATTAATGGATGCCCCCAAAGTAGTATCAGTGATTGAGAAGCTGAATAGTAATAGGCTAGCCTGGTATGGCCATATAATGCGAAGAGAAGATTGTCATATAACAAGGAAAGTGCTAGAAATGAAAGTGGATGGATGCAAAAGGAGAGGTAGAATAAAGAAAATATCCATCCAGGGTTATGTAAACGATGATAGGCCAAAAAAAAAGGTGAATGTTCAGATGTCGACTAATAGAGGAGGTGAAGAAGAGGACATGTTGTGCCGACCCCAGATAGCTGGGATAAGGGCAAGAAGAAGACCAATGAACGCGAGAAGTGAGTACTTTTCACATAATCAATTTTAACATCTTACATTGCGTTGATGAGTTTGAGACCATAGCAGGTTTATATAGCGGAAATTGGCAGACATGCAAACGGCCCACCCGATAGTAGGTCGCCACCTATAGATGGTCATTGGTCACAATACCAGTAGCATTGTCAACGCACTGCCGTCCTCGCAGAGGAACTGGAACCTGGTTTTTAATACCGGAACACAACACGTTATCGCGGCATGTTTTAAAACCAGGCTTTGTCGCCTTTTACGGCAGGCCCCCGGCAGAGGTTAGTATTCTTACTTCACCCCTGCACGGAGAAATCCGAGGGTGCATTCACAGAATATGTCTAGTAAAATTTAATATTGATTACTGAACAAACTACAAAAACCATTGAACTTTTGTATTCTAAAGAAAACACGAATGCACTCATGTGAATGGTATGTCAATATATGAACTACAAATAACGATGTTATCTGTGCGTCACGATTTTAAACTAAAACTAGAATGTCAATGGTGAAGACAGGTTGAAGAAATATTGATACATTTAGAGTTCCGTAAAGAAATACTTCAATGAAAATAAACTTTTCAATTATAAATATGTTATGTATGTATAAATATATAAATAGGGAAAAAAGGCGTGTGATTCTCACAACGAAATCTAATCTCAAATTAATTAGCATAGCATTTGTGTTATAGTTACTAGACAAATAATATACGTAGCTAGTCATAAAAAATAAGAGATATAAAAAACTTAAATTTTAGGTGATCAATAAGCTTATCCGTGCAGGTGCGGAGAAAGAATAATGACCTCTGCGGCCGGGGTCGGCTTGTCGTAAAAGGCGACAAAACAACCCACCCTAGCTACGTGGTAGGGCCCCGAGCCCGTCTGGATGGCGACTACATTTGGTCTTAAGTATGCCATCATAATAACTTTGACCCAAGTTCCTGTACCCTTATAGGACAGTAGCGTGTTCACGATGCCGCTGGTGTTGCAAACATCCACGGTAACTGCTAAATTCTAAGCGGACCGTCAGCCTTTTTGCTGTGCTACAGCAATAAAAAAAGCTACAATTCGGAAGAAAATACTTATATCTGTTTAGTTGTCATTATTCTTTCTCAGACCCTGCAAGGATAAAAAAACACCTGCACCTGAAGGCGTTGACATTGACAATTTAAAAGTAAACCGTGTCAGTAGACGAAGGAAGTATGTCTGCCAGACAGTCGTTACCGGCGCCCGCTTATTAATTATTATTTACATTATTATAACTCGATTTGGTACATTTATTGCTCTAATCTTGTTTAGGAGTTGACATTCTCTTAAATTACCGTTGATTTGGACTAGATTTTTATCTAATAGCTCAGTGGTATTAGGTTCGAAAAAAATTTTGTGAGAATCTTCTGAAGCGATAGTCAACTCTCTTTTATCTGCCTATTTTTCTTTTTTTACTATAAATGACTACATATGATTTCGTAATCTGTGTTTTTTTAATTTGTATAATACCTGACATTAAATATTATATGTATGTATTGTTTGTGTCTATGATTGACTGTGTATGTATGTTTTGTTTGAATATTAAACTGTAACACTGTTTCACCATGCAGTATGGTTGACCTAATTTTGTGGATTTAGAATAAATTCATTACAAAAAAACGTACGAAACTGATAAACGCTTTCTTAGAAGAGACAAAAATAAAATTAAAATGATAATTCATAACAATGTACCACAATAATTGTAAGATTATGGTTATAAAAATCTACAATCATTTACCAAGCGTTCTATAATAAGAGAGCTGCCATTACGTTTTTGAAAAATTGGCTAATTGATAATTGTTTTTATGGGATTAAAGATTTATTTAATAACTATGCATAGCCAACTCTCTAGTTTGCTGTCTCTATTAGTGTCATAGTTGTATTAATTTCGAAAAGATCAATGATATATATGTATATATGTGTGTGTATGTATATGGATAATTATATTAAAATTATTTATATTATTTATGTGTATATTGTATGTATGTATGTATTTTTGGAATATATGTATTTATTATTATATCTATATTCCTATATTTATAGCGCCATCTTCTCGCCAGATATTTTATCCAAATTCCTTTTGAGTATGGTTGCCTGGAAGAGATCGCTGTGAGCGATAAGGCCGCCGATTTTTCACCGTCAATTTATTGTATACTTGTGCTGTAATTTGTAATTTTGGTGATAAATAAAGCGTTATCTATCTATCTATCTATCTTATTTAATTTTTAATTGTTATTAGTATTTTCACAAAATTTATTGGATTTTTAGTTTTAAGACGATATTGCATGCCAAATGTCGGAGAAACATGTGGTGATTTTTACTTTAACAAGTTACGTACCATGTTTAACGCAATAAATACCTTATTATATTCCTTGTTATGTTGTTCCATCAAATATATTTATTTATTTATTTCAATATAGAGGTCTCGCAGTTTTTCTTGCTTCATGTGAAAATTATAGTATAATTACCACGTAATGACGGTGAAGGAAACTCGTTAGTGTGTAACCCGCCAATCCGCCTTAGACAAGCGGGGAGGCCCGAGCTCAGTAGTGGGACCCTACGAGTTGTTATTGTTATTATTAACTAGTTAGGTTATATTTTCTGGGATATTTTTTTATATTTGGACAGCAGATGGCTTACGGCACATTTAAAAGTAAGCAGTTACCATCGCCTATAGATGTTTGCAACACCGTTAATTCGCCGCCATCGACGTAGGGAAATTGCAACGCTTTATATCCCATACTTCTGTCAAAATTTATTCTATTCTGCTATTCTGGTGTTGTTGAGTAGAAAAATATAAATCTAAACCTTCACATGACTCAGTAGCTACGCTATTGTAACGGTCGTGTCTGTGGATTCAATCCCTACGGAAAACAATTTACACAGCGCCATTCCAAAGAACAATGGCACTTGTGTTATGGGTACGAAATAACTAATATATAGTTTTCTTTTGTAAATATATACGTATTATACATAAACACCCAGATGCAGGCACTGGATTCAAATCCGTGACCTGTGCACGCGTACCGAAGTGTGTTAGTTCGTTATGCCACGTAGATCGTTTCAATAAATATTTCGTCTCAATAGAAATAATCAAATATTTTATCATTTATAAATAATGTATTTCTTTATTTTATTTTCATTCTATTTTTCTATATTTTTTATTGTAATAAATAAACATTCTAAGAAATTTAATTTATTCACTTGTATTTTTTTTTTAAATGAAGCCACAGTACATACAAAATCAATAAATAAATTTAGTTGCTTATTAGCTAGCTAAGTGTGGCTCTAAGCCCGTCTGGATCACAAACACCCCTTGATTTTAAATATGTCGCCATAATAACTTGTATTTCGGCATAACATAACTGCATAACTACTAAATTCTATGTGGGCTGTCAGCCTGTCTACCTACAGCAATAAAAAAATATTAAATAAACTTGGTTTATTGAATACGTATCGGAGTAATGTAGAAATGTACAATAAATTGATTAAAAAGTAATAAATAGCAAAATAAATTTAGGTATTCAGTACGAGTATATTTTTCACAATGTATACTAATTGAAGGTTCAAGATGACTATAGTTAAAGAACAATTAAAAGTGTTTCTGAGTTTAGCTTCAGGGCGTTACTATTAATTACAGCCTAACGTACAGATCGTCGGTTATCATGACAGCGATGATTAAACTGTTGTTTTCTACCGACAAACATAAAGTAGTAAATAAATACATATTATACATAAACACCCAAACATAGCAAAAAAGGCTGTGAATGTTGAGATGACGGATAACAGAGAAGAGTGGAAGGAGTGAACATGTTGTGTCAACCCCATATAATGTGAGATAAGGGCAGGAAGAAGATAATAAACTTCACAAGGCCGCAAAGGTAGTTAAATATAGTTTAAGGCGAATGTGTTCATATAATAACATCTCATAGCGTCTCACAGCTAAACTTGGGCCTCCCCCTAGAGGGAATGCACGGTATACCGGCCAAGCTTGTCCAAGGTGGCCAAGCTTGGCCAAGCTTGTCCAATGCCGGAACACAAGACAAGGTTATTATGGCGGCATACTTAAGACCAAAGATGGTCGTCATCCAGACGGGCTTGGGGTCCTACCACGTAGCTAGGGTTCTTTTGTCGCCTTTTACGACAGGCCAAGCCCAGCCGCAGAAGTCGATATTCTTTCTCCGCCCCTGCACGGAAAAACACGGAGTTAAGGAAGTGTGCGTGAGAATTATTTTTATCGCTTTAAATGCATTTGTTCATTTATGTAACGCAATTAACGAATGTGTGGCTGAACAGAATAATATTAGTGGGAGTGTTTAATGTTTGCTCTTAAATTATTGTTAATGGTGTGGATATTGTGAGAGGAGATAGCGATTTATTGTCATCATTCTAGCGTTACCACCCGATTGCAATCCAAATTTCCACTTTCCAATTTTATTTTCTCCACTTCGCACGGGCTTCGGCATCTCTAATAGGACCATTGGCACATATACCCTTTATAACGTCAAGCCAGCACGTTTTTATACGTAAGCAGCAAGTTGCCGCAAAATAATCTTAAAAAGCTGGAAAGGTATAATTTATGTACTTTTCTTTCTTTTCATTTGTTCGTACACTGGTCTTTCCAATACTCTTGGACGCTGAAAGTCACATATCGGCAAAGGATGGATGCGTTTGAGATGTGGTGTTGGCGTCACATTTTGTGAATTCCTTGGATAGCTCACCACATCAATATTTCCATTTTAAAACAGCTGAAGCTAGAAAATTCCTAGCGACATTCTAGTGTACTCAAGTAATTCGGACATATTGCCCGAAGGAATCTCGGTAACCTGGAGAAACTGATAGTGACAGGAAAGTTGGATGGCAAATGGCCAAGAGGAGGCAGTCCAAAAAGGTTGCTAGACCAGGTATCCGAACACCTTAAAATACCTGCCACTACTACGCCAAGCCATGGACCACAACAAGTGGAAGGAGACGGTCAAGAAATTGCAGCAACGGTCACGATTCTCAGCTCTGAGAGACCGACTGAAGAGAGAGATCATTTAGATACTTTTAGCGAAATTTCACTCATCAAGAGAGAGATATATATATACCTAGTCAGGTCATAAATTCTGTCACATGTTTAATGTAAAATAATTGTAACAAGTTTATTAATTATGTAACCATTCATATACCAAAATGAACTTAACAAAACATAGATTCTTATGACATTAAAGTTTATTCAAAATGACCTCCGTGATTTTGAATACAGGCCTTCAATCTGCGCGGCCAGTCGTCTATCGCAGCACGAACGAGGTCCATGTCAATATCGGCGGCTGCCTTAATCAAGGATGTCTTGAGTGACTCCAAATTGGGATGAGGCTTTGAGCAGGCCTTTTCCTCCAAGTGCTGCCATATCTTGTAATCTAACGGATTCAAATCTGGACTGGAGGAGGGCCAGTCTTCGTGCCGGATGAAGTCGATTTCACGCGCCGCCAGCCAGTCGTGTGTGCTCTTCGCTCTATGAGCTGGCGCCGAATCTTGTTGGAATACCCAGTGCCTGTTATTGAACATGGTATGAGAAACAGGTTCCACAAGGTTCGTCAGGACTGTATTTTGATACACAACAGCATTCGTTTTTACACCTTTCTCACAAAAATGTACCTCTGTTAAGCCCCAATAAGAAACTCCCAACCATACCATGAGCGAGGATGGAAAATGACCTCGTTGGACACGCGGAATACGGTTGCTCGCTTCTTCACTACTGTGTGCGTACACCTTATCATTTTGTTTGTTGTAGCTCTCTTCTACGGTAAACATTTTTTCATCCGAAAAAAGAATTTCCCGATATTTTTTTCCCGCGTACCGCTTCAACAAAGCGCGGCATCTCTTCAGTCTCAGGTCCATTAGACGAGCATTCAAACGATGTCCTGTTTTTCTTCGATATGCCCGAAGCCCTAAGTCTTCATTTAACACCCTTTTCACCGTGGTTCTGCTTAACCCCATCTGAAGGGCCAACAGTTTCTGCTTACATTTGGGATTTCTTTGAATTCGTGCCTTCACAGCTTTTATCACTGCTGGAGTCCTAACAGACCGAGGGCGACCACTTCTTGACCTGTCATCTACACTAGAGTCTTCATTGTATCGTTTGATGGTACGATAAACGAATCTTTTGGTAATATTCAAATTTTTCAGTATGTTAAAAATTTGAATTGGCGCGTAACCGCAACGATGCAACGCAATAACTGCAACACGGTCTTCTTTAAGCGTCCACTCCATATTTAAAAATGAGTAAAATTCTAAAAGTTATACATTTTTATTTTCATGAACAATTCGAAATTCTAATTCAATAAAATTTTTTGTGGCCAGCATTCTAAAAGAAAAGTTTTTACTGTGTGACAATACTTATGACCTGACTAGGTATATATATATATATATATATATATATATATATATATATATATATATATATATATATATATATATATATATATATATATATATATATATATATTTAAGACTATACACGCGATTGACTTGAATTTTAGCATTCATATTGCGATATAGACTCTCACTAAGAACGGAATCTAAGGAAATCCTACCCAAAAATTATCGAATTAATTTGTACGGCAAAACAACGTTTTCCGGGCCAGCTAGTATTATAATAATGTTATATATAAGAGTGTTTACGTATCTCGATTATTGTAAAAACTGTTTGAAAATATTCACTTCGATCACACACACACAATCGATCTAAATATCACAACGTAAATCAGGATTATTACACGCTATTTAAAACATTGTGTTCATGCCATTAGGTCGGACACATCCATTTACGGGGTATATTTATCCTAAACGATCGCTAACGTACCTTATGCTCTAATAACTATCCGTAATAATTACCTAACAGATTGTTTAACCTGCCTTGACCCCTTAAATGTGATGAGATTTAGTGTTTAGTATCGCTTTAATTTTTTTATGTAGTGCAATAATTTTCGCGCGTTGAAATCATTTGGGTGTTTACAACACTTATAAATAAAGTAAGTATAACTTCAACGTACAAATGTTCGTAAAAAATATACACATTCAATAAATAATAATCATGCAATAATATAGCCACTCAAATAAAAAAACTCATTAAATACATTAAATATAAAACATATCTTACTTTTAATTACAAAATGAGTCTTACACATGTAGGAGTTTATTTTCTGTTACTGGCCGCTTGGCCGCCTAATTAGAAACATTTTAAAAAAGCATCCATAGCTCGTTCTTTTTTTGAAATTGGAGAATAACATTTCTTTCTTGGCTTTTTCTATTATTTTGGCGGCAATTCAAAATTTAATTTGAATTTTATTTTGTTCAAAATTGGCAAAAATAAAAGTTGTGACGCGTCAACTAGACAAATAATTGTTAATTTACATATAGATCATAAGTGGGCGTACAGAAGAATAGCTGATCATTTAAATTGTTCTGTTAAGAAAGTTTTTAATGCAATTGATCATTATAAAACACATGGAACTGTTGAGAATGTTCTTAGAAAGGCTCGGCCAAGAAAAACCTCTCCCAGAGAAGATACACTAATCGTTCGTGTTGCTAAAAAAGACCCAAGTAAAGGCTCTAATCAGATTAAAAATTAAGTTTTTTCGCCTGATGACCCGAGAAACATCTCGTCAAGATTGATACGCCGAAGATTAGTGGAAGCAAAATTGTTTGGAAGAATCTCTCGAAAGTTACCGTTTCTTACCAAGCAACACTGAGAGAAGCGATTATTATTCGCTAAAAATATGTTAATTGGACGGTACGAGAATGGAAAGAAGTGTTATTTTCAGATGAAACAAAAAAAAAATATGGTAAATTCCGATGGAAAGCGCTATGTTAAACATCCTGTAAACAATGTTTTTAATTATAAATACACAAGAATTAGAGTCAAGCACGACGGCGGTAACATTAAAGTTTGGGGGTGTTTTTCCGGATGTGGAGTTGGACCCGTTCGAAAGATTGAAGGTACAATGAATCAATTGCAATGGACGATCATTTGCCTGTAACCTGGATTTTTCAGCATGAAAATGACCCTAAACACACGGCCAATAGTGTCAAATGTTTCCTTAGCGAACAGCGTATATCTGTTTTAAACTGGCCAGAAAATAATCCGGATTTAAACCCGATAAAAAATCTCTGCTATATAGTTAAAAAGAAAGTCTCAAACAAAAGTAACACCAGTCAAAACGAACTATATGAAGCATTAATTGTTGAAGCATGGAATTCAATCCCCCTAGAAAAATATATGAAGTTGGTTGAATCAATGCCACGTCGTTGCAGTGCTGTTATTGAAAATAAGGGATACGCCGCTAAATATTAATTATAACTATTGGTAGGCTGTGGATAGTAGCTATTTCGTAAATAACAATACTAATTACTAATACTTAAAAAATATTGTTTTTATACTTTTTTGTTGTTGTTTCTAATTAGTTGACCATTATTGTTCATACGTTAAAACTGATTTAAATGTTTGTCCGTAATGTAATATTGAAACTAAATTTGTGCAATGGGATTTATATTGTTTTACCAATAAATGATAAATCGTTAAACATATTGTTGTCCTATTTATTGTTTAATTTCAAAATAAAAACGATTGCGGTGAGTTATCATACACAATGTCAAGGACCGTTGGTAGTATTTCTAATTATACGACCACCACTGTATATATATATATATATATATATATATATATATATATATATATATATATATATATATATATATATATATATATATATATATATATATATATATATATATATATATATATATATATATATATATATATATATATATATATATATATATATATATATATATATATATATATATATATATATATATATATATATGTATGTATGTATATATATACCTATATATATATATATATTAGGTCTTTACCTTCGAAATTGCCGTTTTGTATGAAAAAATTTAAACGAATTTTTTCATTTGTTTTTTTATTTGTATTAATCGAAGTAATCAATCAAGAAACCCATGCAATCAATGCATCTTTGCCAACGCAGTGACAGTTTATTGAATTCAGGTTAGTTAGGAAGGCACGTCAAGTTAAGAAGGCAGTTTAATGAACGCCCTTCTTAAAGAAATCAGCTGTACGGGAGGCAACAAATTCTTCAAAGGCATTTTGTACTGCCTCTCGGGTATTGATTTTTTTCCCGCCAAGAATTTATCCAAATTCTGGAAAAAGTAAGTAGTCTGTAGGCGCAAGGTCTGGTGAGTAGGGCGGATGACGGAGAACTTCCAACCGCAGTTCTTGCAACTTGGAGACCGTTTGATGTGCAGTATGAGGTCGCGCGTTGTCGTGCAGGAGCAGCGGAGACGAGTGATTGACCAATGCTGATTGAAGATGTGCCAGCTTCTCCATCATTGTGTTCAGTTTTTCACAGTACACATCTGCAGTAATGCTCACCCCATTTGGTAAGAAGCTGTGATGAATCACACCGGCGCTAGACCACCAAACAGTGACCATCGCTTTTCTAAGGGTAAGTTTTCGTTTAGGGCATTGTTTAGGTGCTGAATCAGGATCCAACCAACTTGCTGAGCACTTGCGGTTATCAAACAGAATCCATTTTTCATCGCAGGTAACAATGCGATTCAAAATTCATTCATTTGTGTGTCTGTTGAGCAGTGGAAGGCACGTCTCGACACGTACTTCGCGCTGGCGATCATTGAGTTCGTGGGGCACCCATTTGTCAAGCTTTTTTACCTTGCCAATTTGACGCAAATGGACCAATATTGTTTTGACTCTAACGTCGAAAGATGCTGCAAATTCAGACGTAGATTGTGTATAATCAGCTTCGACAATCGCCTTTAATTCGTCATTGTCGACCAAAGTCTTCGGACGACCGCGAGGTTCATTTTTCAGGTCGAAATTCCCAGAAGCGAGAAAACCAATAACAGGTGGTGCGTTGGTTTGTAGTGTTAGCTCCGTAAACGTCGTTGATGTTGCGTGCCGCTTGTGCCGCGTTGCTGCCCCGACGGTACTCATATTCCATAATTACTCGAATTTTTAACGTATCCATGATGACGAAAAAGATTGAAATGCGATGAAAATGTAACACTAATCAATAAACAAATGACTACTTTTGGAAAAAGAATCCCATGTTTTTAAAATAAAATTAATTTTAAATTAGAATTCTTAGCCAAACAAAAATTATTTTGATTTAAAATGGCCAGTACTGCAGAACGGCAATTTCATAGGTAAAGACCAATTTCATAGGTATTATATGTGTGTGTGTGAGAGAGAGAGTTTATTTACTAAATAAGCTTATATAACTAGTATATCAGTTTTCTAGTACCCATAAAACCTCGCTGTTCTCCTGTTAACTGACCTGCTGAAATTTACCCCAAGCCCTGCTGACCTTCTATATGTCTAATAACCCTTAACAGAAGAGCTGCACTGCTCACTTTAACACTGTACTTACGATAGCGCTGTGGATTACCAATTTAAACCAAATACCAAAATTAAATAGATAAAAATATCATCATTTCAGCCGGAAGACGCCCACTGCTGGACAAAGGCCTCCCCCAAAGATCTCCACGATGATCGGTCCTGCGCTGCCCTCATCCAACCTATCCCGGCGATCTTGACCAGATCATCGGTCCATCTTGTGGGGGGCCTACCAACACTGCGTCTTCCGGTACGTGGTCGCCATTCGAGGACTTAAGATATAAAAATATACCGTGGCTTAATCGCCATATTTTTTATTTATTTATCACCAATTCATTTTGAATATTTTCAGGAGTTTTATTTGCAAATAGTTGATTTTTTATATATGTTATTCTTTATAATTATTACCAACATATTTTATTTAGGTTATCTAATAAGTACACTACTAAATAAAAACACATATTAGAATGCCATGTGAGTTTTAAAAAGCAATATTATGGCAATGATTTGGATTAAAACTAATCAGCTTATACTTGTCTCTTTGAAGACACTGAAATTTCGGTTCTTTATTTTATTTTTACATGCATTTTATCTCATTTGATCATTCGAAGTTATCAGTACAATTTAGCTGATGAGAATTATAACAGGTTTAAACTTCCGTGCATCTTTTAGACTCAATGCTTCTTTTTACCAAAGAGGTACAAGGCTAACTAAGGTTTGTCATCAATTGCCCAACCTACACAAAAATAGATCGATGTCCTTGATTTGTTCCTTTTGAACTAACGGAAATTGTAATCCATTATGGCTTTACTCTTCTCATTAGTTAATTTATACAATACTAGAGGTCAACCTGTGGTCGAAATTCAACCACAATTCAATTAAGCTGATATTATTGTTTCTATTATTAAAGCAAAAGCACAGTGAATTAGCTTATCTAAGTCAAACGCATTTAAAAAAAAAATTATTGCTGTAGGACAGCAAACAGGCTGACAGCCCGCTTAAAATTTAGCAGTTACGATGCTATCCCATAAGGGTACAGGAACTTGGGTCACTAATGTCTTAAGATCAAAGGTAGTCGTCATCCCGACGAGCTTGAGGCCCTACCACGTAGCTAGGGTGGGTTGTTATGTCGCCTTTTACGACAGGCCGACCTTGGCCTCAGAGGTTAATATTCTTTCTCCGCTCTGCACGGATAAATATCAAACTGTCGAATGATCTAACTCTGCTTATGATTCTTTTGTGCGTATGTAAATGAACTCCTCAACTAAAAAAAAAACTACTGCGATAAATTGTTTTGTGTGATAAGGTATCAAGAATGGTTCAGATTCAAAATTCTTATACGGGAGAGCAACGTTTGCCAGATCCACCAGGTTTTGTATTTTATAATTATTATTTTAATATTATTTTCTGTACTTCTCTATATAAACTGTAATTATGCCAAATTTTATATACCGCATAATTTTCTCGAAAAAGGGGTACAAAGTTTTCGCTTCATAAATTAATTAATGAACAAATAGCTTTAAAACTGTCCCTGTAAAAGTTTTATCTTGGCAAGAACCTCCTTAGTTATTTACCAAGCTAAATAAAAATGGCCAGTCTTGCGAATTGCATGGAATAGGTTGCTTTGGTTTCACTACATGTCAAAGAATCTAAAGGAAAGGTATTGTTTAGACTAAATAAATTTGATATTGTATGAAATCGACATGTTTATCAGAAGAAAACTTTTTTATTAAATAATAATATTAAATAATTATACTGGAACAATTTACACAGCGCCATCTGGTCCGAAAATAAGTAGCAGAGCGCCTATGTTATGGGTAGTAGACAACTGAACACTACTTATAAACTTTTCTTTTGTAAATAAATAAACTTTTCTGCTTACAGGGGCGGGGTAAGAACTGACTGTGTTGCGTTCTGGCTGGCATGCTTGACCCAAGTCCTAGTTTCCCTATATCGACGGCAGCGAGTTAGTGGTGCCCCTGGCGTCGAAAACATCTATAGGCGTCACCGCTTATAGATGTTTCCAGTTACCATCTTCAGTTACTATTAAGTGAGCCGTCAGCGTATCTGCTATTTTAAGGCAATAAAAAAATATTAGATCAAAAATATTTTATGCCTATTTTAATTTACAGTTCAAAATGAAAAATGTGGAAAACGAAACAGCCCTTTTCAGCATTTATTTCATCTGTCAAGTTTCTCATTTAAATGATGAATACTTAAGTTAAGGTAATTTTTATTTAAGCTGCAACTTAAACTTAAGTTATTAATAATATTATATACTATTCAGCCACAATACTTAGATTTAGGCAAGAATACTAAACAAAGCACGAAAGAGAAAATTTCTCGCCGCTGTCTTTATATGATATATCTCTTCCAATTGGTGGCAGTTCATCTTCCTGCCATTGTCCTAGATTATGGGTCAGCACATGTATTTTCCTTCCATTCTCCTTTGTTAGCCGTCTTCTTTACATTCACACCCTTTTTGACATATCATCTTTTACGTAATCCATCCATCGTTTCTTAGGCGACTTTTAAATGGCGATATATTATATATATATATATATATATATATATATATATATATATATATATATATATATATATATATATATATATATATATATATATATATATATATATATATATATATATATATATATATATATATATATATATATATATATATATATATATATATATATATATATATATATATATATATATATATATATATATATATATGAGCAAAAATTAATAGAATCGAATATGTGCCGGATTGCTACCATCTGGCGACAATTTTTCGTATTTCCGACCTAACGGCTGGTATTTTTATAGGCAGTGGCTCCGGGACGCTCACGCGTAGCTTCTTTAACACGTGTCCCTTTGTATATGAATTCGTAAAACTCTTATGTCATTACATGTACTAGTACGAGATCCGGCTGCAGAATTAGTGCAGAGTGTTTGCTAAAAACCAAATATTTATGCATACTCATGATTATGAGAATATACATCTACCAGGTTGCCAATCAAAATATGGCCGCTAGTATTTTTAATTAAATTACTAGGTTTGATTTTTCGGAATAAATTTCATTCGGTTGTTTTTTAAATAAAATATCGCCTACTTCACGGCAATATTATATAAAGACTGAAAAATCACGGTTGATATACGTTCTGTTGATCATTATCATTCAAACAAGTGATATTAATGTATTTTATATGCTATTCCCCATAAGTACAATTAGATTTATTAAGGGCGATTACCTATATTAAAATTAAATCTAGTACCTATGACACAAGTGATCTGCTGCGTCTATGAATTGCGACGGTATATTAATTTATTCCATTAACAATACAATGGAATGCTAAAGTACAAAATTCTTATAGAATAGAAGTTCGAATAATATAAGGAATTCCTGTGTGCGTTCTCCTTTTACTAGATCTTTCAGTCTTTTAGCGTATAGGGTTGACATTCCCAGAGAATACGTGCCAAAATCCATAATCATCTCTTTATATTAAATGTTAAGTACTGAAGCATTTGTTTTTAAACACAATTTGTTGTCTGTCGTCAAAGCCGACAAAACAATCCACCCTAGCTACGTGGTAGGGCCTCAAGCCCGTCTGGATGGCGACCATAATAACCTTGTGTTGTGTACCGGCATTAGTGACCCAAGTTCCTGTACCCACCCTTATGGGACAGCAGCGTGTTCACGATGCCACTGGCGTTGCAAACACCCTTAAGGGACGGTAACTGCTAAATTCTAAGCGGGCCGTCAGCCTGTCTGCTGTCCTACAGCAATTAAAAAAAAACATCGGTTGAATATCTAATACCAAGCTTTCATATAAGCAATTAGCTAACAATTGGCATACAATCACGTCAAATGCTTTGTGATGTGCTTGCACGACATGATTAAGTATATCCCAAACTAAGTCATGCATGGCCCGTGATTGACATATGTACAAGGGAAATTGCTAGAACATTTAAGCATGGTCAATAAAATCATAAATTAATAATAATTTTAAAAAATATCATAGCAGAGCCTTAAGATGGATACTTGATTTTACTTAAAAAGTAAATATGCTCTTTGAATTATGATTTACAATTCTAGACAGTCAAGATGCTTGAACTCGTATTTAAATAGAAATTTAGAAAGAAAATGTATAAAGGCTTCATGTTTACCATAAACAAAATCATAAAAAGCTCATGTTTCTTTACAATATACGTGCACAAAAGACCTGAAATATATAACCGAAATATGATTGCTATTCTTGTAAGATATACGCACTGAGGTATTAATTGCACACTGGTCTGTGAAGACCGAGAGCAACAATAAGCTAGTTTTTTTATTGCTATAGGCCAGCAGACTGGCTAATGGCCCGCCGTCGCCTATGGGTGTTTGCAATACCAGTGGCATCGCGAATATGCTGCTGTCCTATAAGGGTACAGGAACTTGGGTCACTAATACCAGAACACAACACAAGGTTATTATGGCGGCATACTTAAGACCAAAGGTGGTCGCCATCTAGACGGGCTTGGGGCCCTACCACGTAACTAGGGTGGTTTGTTTTGTCACTTTTTACGACAGGCTGACCCCGGCCACAGAGGTTAGTATTCTTTCTCCGCCCCTGCACGGATATAAACGTTTTAACAGAAACACTAAAGATAAAACATTATATAAGATATAAGAGCCTCATCTTCGGAGACCAACTCTTCTTTCACGAAGAGATTTTCTTTTCAAGGTAGGTAGTCGGTTGATACTTTTTTAAAATTTATTTGAACATATTTTTTCATTCAATTTTTCTGTGCTAATTATTCTCTTGCTACTGGGAACGGAAGTGTCATACAATCACTGTGTAAAATGGAAGTGTAACATTAATCAATAGCACTACAGTTACACTACGTTACTACTATACATTGTCGAACAACGCAAGCTCCAAATTATAGACAAATTCATGTATATGACGGAATTTTGCTGTATTAAGAAAATATGGTACTTCTTTTGATTATATATCCATAAGTCACTGGTTCATATCCGGCTCGAAGGACCAATATTCGGAGCAGAAGAAATGTAACGTTTTAATAACATGTTCTGTTTTATGGATGAAAGCAATTTCCTTTAACTATTTAAATACCCGAATAACCAAATTTTTAAAACATAATCTTGGACAATGGTCTGCATTCACAGAATAACAGTAGTTCTAAATAAAAATTTAGTTGAACTTTCATCGCTCCGAAGAACGTTTATTTTTTATTTAGATTTTAAGAAGGTAGTGTATAAAATTTTATTTTAATCAATTTCTTTTGAAATGTTATTACTTTTAGCAAATAAACATTTACTTATGTATAACCTAAATTGCCGTATAAATTACTTAAGTATAATGACAATATATTCATTACATAGCTATAGTTTAATTATATGTAATACTAGCTGTGCCCGCGACTCCGTCCGCGTGGAATAGTGACTTTAAGCAGCATTTTTTTGGATATATGAGGTCAACTTAAATCGGAAATTCAACCTAGTAAGTCCAGCCTAAGCTGAACCCTATTTCATATGATTGTTGATATAAATCTGAAGTCAACTTAAATTGGATTATAAAATTTCTGAAACTTATCATTTTTAACAAAAAACTATTTTTTTTTTTCTAAAATAAAAATAGCCTAAGTTACTCCTTGGTACATCAGCTATCTGCCAGTGAAAGTCCCGTCTAAATCGGTGCAGCCATTTCAGAGATTAGCCGGAACAAACAGACAGACAGACAGGCAAAAATTGTAAAAAATTGTAAAAATTTTTGTTTTGGTATTATACCGTGTATACGTCCGAATGCACTTAGTAAAAAGCGATTATTTTAATATTACAAACAGACCAATTTTATTTATTTGTATAGATATATAGATTAATTTGTAGATAAGTTTGTCATTGAGGAAGATATTGGGTCTAAAATACAGGTTTAGCCTAGTTAAGACATTAGTTTTCTTTATATCGTTGGGTTAATTATCAGAATGCGTAACTCCACAAAATATCGAAATAAGAATTTAACTATATGGGTAGTGGAGTATTTTGAAGTCTATCTATTATATTACTTCGTATGTTCTACAAAAACATGGCAGGCTTGTTATTAATGACATCGTTATGCGTAAAATAATTACCGTGCATAGCAAAACCAAAGTTTTACTTGCTCCTGTAAAGTTTATCCAAATGGAGTTACGCATTTTGATAATTAAACCAATAAGATGATAATATGTAAAGCTTGGATTTGTTGATAATAAACTTTTTATTTATGTATTTATTTAATAACAATGATAAAATATAAACAGTAATGTAAAAATATTAATGGTGTATACATGTTGCTTCTTTTTAGTTGCTTCTCTAGTGATTTAGTTGTCAGCAATCGTAAACCGAGTGCGTAATCTAGCAACCGAGTAACTCACTCGCGTCCCACGTACGGACGAGCGACCGACGTGATTCAAATACCGAATAATAATTATTTACTCACTCCGAGTCACTTTGACCTTCTCAGGTGGGACGTGCGTGAATTTTGCTATTCTCTCGTACCCTGTTTTGTTACGTTTTTGCATTTTATTTCAACGCCCAAACTATTTTTCTTTGAATTCAGTTTATTAGCTTTAACAAAAAAAAACTAACATCAAATCGATAGCATTGTTAGTCGTACTTCTTTTGTTTATTAATATATCTATATATATTATATATTGAATTATTCATTATAGATTGATTCTATTGTACTGTTATTAAGGATTTTTAACTGTCGTTCAGTAACTGAAATCTTATGCTGCTACTTTAATATATTAACACAGATCATAGATTATAAAAATTACCCAATTCATAAGCACATGAGATGAATGATCGTCATATATAGTCATCTGTGGGTACGATCTTAGTTTACCTAGTTGCTCTGTTGGGGAGCATAACAATTTTTTTTTAATTGTAATATTTTTGAAATTCTTGTCATTAGCGTTTTCTATCTATCACACATATACTTATAACCAAGAAATATATAATATGTACTCGTATATATAACTTTAAACTACTTTATTAAGTAATTAACAATAAACTATATTCGTCATTTATTTTAACCGGTAATTACAATTACTTACTAAATAAACATCTTTGTTCGAGTCGGATACAGGTTTTCACATAGTGCAGGGCTTATAAAATTTTCATGAAAATGATTAGAACATTGTACTAATATGGATACGTAAACAAAATCAGCTACTAAGACAATGCATAATGTGCCCCAGCAAGAAAAGTAAAATTTACAAATGATGACTGAAAAAATTTAACTTTCGCATCTGGTATCCCAATAAATAAGGACTGTAGTGGAAAAAAAGAATATAATTCTGAAGCAGAAATTCGGCAAATTAACAGAAAAGCGTCCGTGACATTGCAGATAAATTGCAGGAGTGTCTTCTCCGTTGGTACGGCCACGTTTTACGGCATCCGGATGCTTACGTAGGAAACAAATGTTTGGCCATGCCGCCTCCGCCGGGCCCTGGTAGGAGAGATAGACTTAAAAATTCTGGGTTCACTACCAGGGATGCTGAAGACCGTGCGAAGTGGAGTAGAAAAAGTCGGAAAGCGGACCCCGGGCACCGAAACGGAAGTTTGGGTTGCAACCGGGATAAACGCTGAGATGATGATGATGAACAGAAAAGACCATAAGTAATGGGACAAACTCAAACTTCTTCGTCCTTAACCCAGCTATGTGGAGTCGGCATCATCACGTTTCTCCTTCCACTCTCTTATTAGCCGTCATCTCAACATTCACACCCATTTCCGCATTCATCTTTTACACAATCCATCTTTTTTTGGTCTACCCTTCATTTTGAATTCACCTACTCTCATTTCTAGCACTTTCCTTTTAATATAGTATTCTTCTCTTTGCATTAAATGCAGAATAAATGCAGTTGAGATGAGAGCTTTAAGAAGTATGATAGGAGTTAAACTGAGTGACAGGATAAGAAATAGTGCGATAAGGAAACGATGTGGTCTGAAAGAAGATATAGTGACAAAAATTGAAAAAGGTAGGTATGCTGAGATGGTTTGGCCATGTCGAGAGAATGAATGAAGAACGATTGACGAAAAAAGTGTATAAGGCGAGTGTGAATGGAAGTGTTGGAAGGGGTAGACCTAGGCGGACGTTTGGAGACCAGATCAGGGACGTCTTGAAAAAAGGCCAGGTCTAGGACTAATGAAAGTGGACGAAGCGAAACAAGTATGTAAGGATCGTAGCAAGTGGAAAGAGGTGTTGTCTGCCTACCCCTACGGGAAAGAGGCGTGATTATATGTATGTATGTATTAAATGGGCAGACCAGCCATAATTTTCAACTTCTCAATTATTACTTTCAAAGTTCCCTTTACCTTTACTTAATTCATCGTCAACTTCTTACCGAAGTTGTGTAACCCAAACATAACGAATTAGAAATGGTTACATTAGTTACTCCGTATGGCAGTAGAGTCAAAATTGAGGTGTAATGAATATAATCATATACTAGCTTAATGCCTTGGTTTTTACTGTATTGGAGTTACACTAGTTATAGTTCTTGCCTTCGTTCGTGTACGAGAGAAAATTTAAGGTATATCGATTCTAATATTTTAAATATTAAAGCAACTCTGTCTGTCTGTTACGTTTCCACGTCTAAACCGTTCAACTAATTTTGATGAATTTCGGTAAAGTGATAGATTGGACCTTAGAAAAGGACATAGGCTAATTTTTATTTATAGGGCAGAACAACGCTTACCGACTCAGCTAGTTAACCAAACGTGGAGAACGTAAGGTAGAAAATTTACAACACAATAATTATTTTAACTAATTAAAACTCGCATTCGCAGCAGCCTTCATGTCCACGACATTGCGGATAAATGGCAGTTTATAGGAGTGTCGCCTTCGCTGGTATGGCCCCGTTTTATGGCAACCGGCTTCTTATGTGTGGAACAAATGTCTAGCCATGACGCCACCGCCGGGTCCCGGCAGGAGGGGTAGACCCAAAAAGTGTTGGCTTGACTTTGTAGGGGTTGATATGCGTGCCAATGAACTGACCACCAGAGATGCTGAAAATCGTGTGAAGTGGAGAAGTATGATGAATTATTTTAACAAATTACAACTGAATATATTGAAAGCCTTAGTATAAAAGATAAGAGCTTACACCACCTTAAAAATTACTTATCCTTGCAACCAAATTTCCGTAAATGGTAGCGGAGTTTTTTTGCACGGTATTTGGCATCCCTGGTTACCTAAAGCTAAAGATTTTACGCATGATGGGCTTTTGAATTTATTCTTACCGTTAAACTGTTTCTTCAAGTATGCAGTACGTACGTACAGTAACCGAGAAATTTTCGCTTTTAGCGATAAGAACGCCAATTGCACAATTTTCGGTTTTTTATTTATATTTAGAAACGATGAATATTTTAAATGAAGAACGTTCATTTAAAATATTCTAAAGATATATATCCCAATTTGTAACACTCAAGCTGACTTTTGTTGCTTGTAGACGTTTTTTATTAGTAGAGAAAGATAATACTGGTTGTAGAACGTTATACCATGGGTCCCTTTCATTTTGAGCCGCTCCGGTTATTATGTGTTTTTTACTGATACCTGACCTACTGGCAATGTTGAGTTGTTAAGAATGTATGGAGCGCGATTTATTTTTCCATAAAAGTATTTATTGTTAATAAATTATCACCGTGATATAATCATTGTGTTCCTAAATTTAAGATGCAACCTATTGTCACATCTAAGGTGACTTCTTTATAGAATTCAATTCCATTCAGTAACAGAAAATAATACTGTTCTGTTTTTTATTCTAACATACAATATAGACATATAATGAGACTAAACTAAAGCAGGGTAAAGAAAAAAGAAAATATTTTTAAGTTACATAATTTAATAATAATAGCCCGTCTGGATGGCGACCACCTTTGGTTTTAAGTATGCCGCCATAATAACCTTGTGTTGTGTTCCGGCATTAATGACCTAAGTACCTGTACTCTTATGGGGCAGCAGCGTGTTCGCGATGCCACTTGGTGTTGCAAACACCCATAGGCGACGGTAACTGCTAAATTCTAAGCAAGCCGTCAGCCTGTCTGCTGTCCTACAGCAATAAAAAAAAAACTAAGACAAATTATTCACACAAAGTTATCTAGTCCTAAGGTAAGTAGGATACATAGCTCTTGTGTTATGGGTACTAGATAACTAATATACTACATATATATTTTTCAACATAAACAGCCAGACGTGAGACGGGATTCGAACTGGTGACGTCTGCAAGCGTACCAAAGTGCGTTAGCGTTAGCCGTCAGGCCGCGGAAGTCATGTATGAAAATATGTAAGGACAGACACATCTGTTAATAAAATGCACATTACATATATGCCAAAAACAATAAAATTGTGTAATTGTAGATAACTTTCATTCAATAGTGTCGGCGAATTGAACTACTTAGGTTGCGTTTTCTAATACTTTAATATAATAAAAAATAAAAATAATTTTTTTATTGAATAAATCCGATTCCATACTTTGTAAACAATACGAGAACGGAAGCTGGTCCAAATTTCGAGCTGTACCCAGCAATCAACGGGTGCCGCACAACGACTGTGCATATGTATTATCATTATCATATATAGTATACTATATAGTTGTATATATGTACCCATATGTTTGCTGAATTAGCATCTATTTTGCTGACAGTACAATTTATCGTTTAGTATTATGCTCTCCTTTTTGTCTTTTAATATAAATGGGATTGACGCAACATATGTTCTTCTTCCACTTTCCTGTCATCTCAACATTGACATCCTTTTTTACCGTATCATCAACAACTCAATCCACACCATCTTTTCTTTGATCGACCCCTCCTTCTGTATACTCTCAGTTCTAGCGTTTCCCTAATTATATGATCTTCTTACATTCTCATATGGCCATATGAGGCGTGTAGTTGCAAAACACGCTAAAACGCTTTTTGACAAAATATATTGTTAGAAAACACTAAACTATCTACATAGCTATCAATTTATAATTGGACAAATTTATTATTGTGGGTTCTGCAACTACACGCCTCATATCTGCTAGTCTGTTACTTTTTGGTATGTCAATTACTGGTGCCAATTGTTAACAGTTTTCGTCACTCTATACACCAATCCCAGCATCATCATCTTTGATTTGTGAAAATTTAAAATAATTTTGCTATAATTTTTTTATACCGATACTGGTAAACTTTATGGATAATTTGTTTATGTATTCGTTTGAAGTAGCTCAATAGACGCTATTAGATTTTAAGATATATATACTAGCTGTCCCGGCAAACGTTGTTCTGCCACATAAATTTATGGACACTACTGAATACGTTGTAGTATATGGAATATAAAAATAGTTGATTTTGAACTTAATTAATAAAAAAAAGTAGCAAAAACTATCTTGTCTTAGGCACGCTAGCAAAACACACGTTAAAAAAAGGTGAAAACCAATTAGTTTCGGAGTTCGTCGTGAGCAACAATGTGACAAGAGATTTATACGAGACTAGTCGGCAAACGTTGTTGCAAACTGCAAATTGTTGTCATATGAAAATTACATTATGGATTGAATTTCCATTAAATATGTTCTAGTGAACATTTACATTGTCAAATGAATAACCGTGCTAAATATCAAGTCAATCGGGTGTACAGTGATCATGTGATAAGTGCGATCCACAAGTGCCGTTTAGACTTAAAGGTAAAATTCATAAGGCCGTTATAAGACCCGTTATCAGCGTGCTGGGCCACAAAGGGGAAAGATGAAAGATTATTGCATGCAGCAAAGATGCGAATGTTGAGATGGATGAGCGGAGTAACGAAAGTAGAGAAAATTAGAAATGAGTATATTAGGGGAAGTTTGAAAGTATCGCCAGTAATTGAGAAGCTGAAAAGTAATAGGTTAGCCTGGTACGGCCATATAATGCGAAGAGAGAAGCGTCATGTAACAAGAAGGATGCTAGAAATGAGAGTGGATGGATACAAGAGGAGAGGTAGACCAAAGAAAAGATGGATGGATTATGTAAAAGATGATATGGTTGATGATATGGTTTATCCATGCAGGGGCGGAGAAAGAATACTTACCTCTGTGGCCGGGGTCGGCCTGTCGTAAAAGGCGACAAAACAACCCACCCTAGCTACGTGGTAGGGCGTCAAGCCCGTCTGGATGGCGACCACCTTTGGTCTTAAGTATGTCGCCATAATAACCTTGTGTTGTGTTCCGGCATTAGTGACCCAAGTTCCTGTACCCTTATGGGACAGCAGTGTGTTCGCGATGCCACTGGCGTTGCAAACACCTATAGGCGACAGTAACTGCTAAATCCTAAGCGGGCTGTCAGCCTGTCTGCTGTCCTACAGCAATAAAAAAAAAGTAAAAAAGGTGTGAATATTCAGATGACTGCTAATAGAGGAGTGTGGAAGTGAAGGAGACAACATGTTCTGCCGACCCCACTTAGTTTGGGACTAGATGACGTTGTATGAAATGTCCCAATATATGTATTTATTTTATTTATTTATTTATACTCGTTATTATTTTTTTTATTTTAATGCCTATAAAAATCTTTTTCTATGTGAACAAACACGTTATACGCTGACATATTTTGTGAATATTAATTTTATATTTCACACACATAAATGATTTGATCAAGTCTATCATGATGCTGCTATGGCCACCTCATGAGGTGGCATACAGCTAAGGCCGTGTTTAGTAAAGTTAAGGATGATAAAAATATGCTTACAAATAACATTTTAATCATTATAACGATAGTACTCAAGACTTGGAGCAAATTTTCTTAGAAAATATAAGCAAACAACACTGTCAATAATTTTATCAATCAAATAGTCTCGAGTTGACATCAAGACTGGCCTGTATGGTTGTGATTATATTAGCAATAATTTGATTATATGAAATGTATAAGAAGTTGTTGGCTCTACCTAGCCTTTCTGTGTCCAAGTAAAGATTTATTTCCTTAACAACAAATGAGGTATGATTATTGTTAGTTCCAAAGGTGCCTATACTAGTATATAGAGCACAGGGTCGAACGCGGGAAATTTTTAAAAGGGTGCCGAAATTTGTGTAGTTTCAGGTTATACTAGAATGCTTTATGATTAAATATTGAATGGCAAAAATAATAGATTAACGTTCAATAGTTTTATCCCTTTCACTTACTTGTGTCGTGTAATTTGTGAAATACATATTGATCAAGCATAAAGAAAATGGTGTATAGGTAATTGGAATTGATTTACTCTTGCCTATTTGTGAGAATAGTGTGTAAAAAATGCGAATATATGGTTCCGAAACTGATCTAAATTGCAGGTTTTGCAAGGCAAAACATTTTAGAGTAGATGAAGTTGCTGTTCAAACTGATGTATAAATCATTGGCAAATTAAATGAGTAGCTATGATTAATTATAGAGGTATTGCCTTTGACAAAAGAACCCTAATAAAGTTTAAACTTAAAAATGAAATGAATTATGGTCAAATTTTGAACTACTTGATTGAAGTCAGAATGACTGTATATTAGGTTTTTTTTTTTTTTTTTTTTTTTTTTTTTTTTTTTTTTTTTCTTAAAGCTAAGGCTGTCATCGTCTCAGACGACCAACGACAGCGACACCGGGCGGAAAAGGCATTCCGACCCCGTGGGAGCGGGGTCGATCAGCCGTGGCAGCGTGCTCGGGGCGCGTCTCCTGTGAGGCGCGCTCTCGGCTCGAACGCTGCATGGGGATAATTGATAGCAGCCACGAATGGCAAGAATACTATTGATTGGGGACTATCGGCTCCACCGGTGAAGCCGATCCTATTCTAATCTACTACCGTTTCGTAGTGCTTATAGCTGGGGGAGAAGAAACGGCGAAAGAAACTCCCCCGCAACACATCTATTCTACGTGTATTTCTGTAATGTGTGATTGTGTACGGTTACAGGCTATGGGGGGCGGAAGGCGTCCCTAAACCTATTGCGTCGGGCTGGTCCATCCCGGACTGGGGGGGATTGCGTCCGCGAGAGCATTCGCTTCAGCGTCCTAGAGATGGGGTCGCGTCTATCCGTGAGCACGTTTCGCGGTCGGCGACGCACGGGGGGTGCTCGGCGGTTGGGCGTGTAGTTGACTGTCTCCACCACCAGTGGATTGGGATGGTGGGGAGCGAGACCGAAGAAGGATCGCGAGAGGGATACCATGTACTCCTTCACGGGAAGGAGCTCCAGGTCGCGGTGTAGGTCCGCGTTGCGCATGTAACGTGGCGCTTGGACTGCCATGCGCAAGAACTTATTCTGCAGCCGCTGCATCGAACTGATGTAGCATTTGCCGGCATGGGCGAAGACTACGCTCGAGTACGTCATGATCGGTCGGATGCAGGTTTTGTAAAGTGTCACCTTATTTCTAAGGGACATCTTACTCTTCCCGCATATCATTGGGTAGAGGCGACCGAGCACAAAGTGTGCTCTGTTCCTTACCGTCCTGATGTGTTTGCTGAAGTACAGGCCTCTATCTAGAGTGACTCCTAGATATTTGACCTCATCAACCCAGGGGATGACGCGGTCAAATAGCTTTATGGGGAAAAGAGAGTGCCGACTCGTGCGAGTCGGCCGACTCTCATTTTGAGTGCGGGGACCGCGAGCGAACATGATCGCTGCGCTCTTGTCCGGATTCAACTCGATCCGCCAAGTGCGGAACCAGTTGCCCAGCGTCTCAACCGCCGTGTTGAGACGACTGCAGATCCGATATTGATTGATATCGGATGTGAAGAGGGCGGTATCATCTGCGTATAAGGCGAGATGTACCTGTGGGGTACGGGGCATGTCGCTGGTGTACAGCGTGAAAAGTAGGGGGGACAGAGCCGAGCCCTGGGGGACTCCGGCTCTGATGGGCTGGAGAGATGAGCGCGTGCCCTCCACTCTGAAGCGGAAGCTCCGATCAAGGAGAAAGTCTCGTAAGATGAGCACGAGTCTATCTGGCACTCCCAGTTTGTACAGCTTGTAAATCAAGCCGTTGTGCCAGACCTTGTCGAAGGCTTTCGCCACATCGAAGAAGACAGCACCCGTCTTCCAGGGTTTGGGGGCGCGATTGAAGTTCGCGAGCACGTGCTCCGTGATGCGGAGCACTTGCTGGGGGCACGAGTGTCGGGCTCGAAAGCCGAACTGCTCGTCGGGGATCAGCTTATTTTCATAAGCGAAGTCTCTGAGTCTGCTCAAGAGGAGGCGTTCGTACAGCTTGCCCAGCGCGCTGAGCAAGCTGATCGGACGGTAGCTGCTAGGTTTCGCAGCGGGCTTTCCTGGTTTCCGGATGCCGATGACGTCGGCTTCCTTCCAGGCGGAGGGAAAGGAGCAGTTATCTATGGCGGCATTGAAGATGCCTACCAGAATCATCAACAGATGTATCGGGAGTAGCTTGAGCAGCTTGTTGGGGATGCCGTCGGCCCCGGGAGCTTTCCGGGGCTTGAGGCCTTTTATTAGGTTCTGTACCTCTTTTACCGTGACAGGCTCGAGTGAGTCTTCCGCGGGAAGAGAGGATCTCCGTTCGACCTCGGCGTCCACCTCGCGCAGGTGGGCCGGGTCGACGTGCGCGGTATTGGGGGAGCATTGCTCCTTGAGGCTCTCGGCGAGACACTCAGCCTTTTCGTCGTCGTCAAACGCGACAGTGTTGTCGGGTTTTTCGAGAGGCGGCATGGTCGAGAGGGATTCCGCTCTCAGTGACTTCGCCAACCTCCAGTATGCCTGGTGCGTTGGGGAGATCTCCGAGAGCAGGCTCTCCCAGCGTTGGTTCCTGAGTTCCTGAATGCGGGCTTTCACTTCCCGATGAAGTGAACGAAAGGCGACTCGGTTCTCTTCTGATGGGAAGCTGTCGTAGGCTCGGGCGGCGGCTCTCTTCCTCCTCAGCAGCTCTCTCGCGTCCCTCGGGAGTGCCAATCGGCCGTCCTCGTACGGAACTTGCCGAGTGGACTCCCGAACGACGGTTTGGAGGTGGCCGGTGAGGGTTTCGATCGCCCCTTCCGTGTCCTGAAGGGTCCTAATAGGGGCTGGAGCCTGCTCAGGGTCATCGAATCCTCCATGTTGGAGTAAGTCCCTGACCTTGGACCAGTCGGTGATTGACTTGGTCTGAGGCGTCTGGTCGGGTGGAGGGCCTAGTTTAAGGACGACCGGGCGGTGATCCGAGTCGATGTCATCTAGGGACTCGATTGAGCGGAACTGGAGGGAAACGCCCTTCAGTAGCGCCAGATCGAGAACGTTGGGGGTGCCTCCGGTGGCACGATTATACGGGTACCGGGTGGGCGTAATGGGGGCTAGGATGCCGAAAAGCAATTCGTCAGAGTGACGGAGTAGAGCTCTTCCGTTAGTGTTGGATGTGGAACAGTTCCAGCTGGTGTGTTTACAGTTTAGGTCACCCGCGATGATAACCGAAGGGCCTAGACTGAAGAGGGATGCAAGCTCTGCTTGAGGTAGCGGGCGGTTGCAGGAGAGATATGCGCAGACGATGACTATGGGCTGATGGCCTGTCATCGCTAATCTGCAGGCAGAAACTTCGAGATTTTCTAACGGAGGCGTATTTACTGGGGTGCAGTGCAGCGACCTCTTGTAGTAGATAAGCGTGCCGCCCCCAGGGGCGGATCGCCTGTCATTACGGATGATGTTGTAGTTGGCGATCCTAGGATCGCCAGTACTGGGCTTGAGAAGGGTCTCCTGCACGAGAAGAATATCTATTTTTTCTTCCTTCAGGAACTCGTGAACCAACTCTCGTTGGCCACGTAGGCCGTTGGCGTTGTAAGTCGCCAGAGTCAGAGAGCGGGGTTTTTCCCTACGTGTGCAATCCATTTGTGATTAATGGGTTGCCCTATGGCTCAGGATTTCCAGCAACTCGCCATGTTCCATGGCTAAGATTAGCTGGTCCTTTAGCGACGACGCTTGCCTTAGCTTTTGCGCTAAGGTGCGTACCTCTTGAAGGTCAAATGGGAGGGACGTCGCGAACTTGGTCGCAAGCGCGATGTCCTCCGCCACGGAAGGGGACGTGGTGACCGGTGCTGCGGCGGGTGCAGCTGGGGCCGGTTTAGGGGCAGGCTTCTCTGAGAAGCCTGCGACGGGCTGCCGGGGGTTCCGGAGAGCCGGGAACCCTGTCCAGGCGTTGAAAGCCGGAGCAGGTGCCGGCACATAGACCGGTTTGGGGGCGGCCGCTTTGACGGCGGCTGGGCGTTTGCCCTTTATGGGTTTGCCCTTGGGCTTGGTTTTTGGGGCGGCCGAGCACCCGCGGTAGTTCGCGGGATGCCCAGTCTTCCCGCATAGGACGCAGGCCGGTGGGTCGGAGGATTCTCGGGTGCGGTTGCACTCCGAGGTTCCGTGGTCACCGAGGCACTTGACGCACCTCGGCCGGGACTGGCAGTTGCGTGCCGAGTGCCCGTATAATTGGCAGCGATGGCACTGCCTTTGGGATGATTTGTTATGTGGGTTCTCGAAGATAAGCTTCGAGAGCCCGCACACCGATTTGACATTAAAAATTTCCTTGCCCTCTTTGGAGAGGTCAAGGACCGCGAGTACCATATTATATGGCTCCCGCGAGTTTCCTCGGTGCATTCGGTGCACCTCGTGGATCGGGAGGCCTTGCGCGCGGAGATCCTCCAGTATCTCGGAGGTTTCGACCTCCTTAGGGAGTCCGCGGATGACTACGCGGAGTCTCTTCTCGTCTTCCAGAGCATACGTATAGTAGCCTATACGGTGCTCTAGAAGGTAACGCGTGAGGGCGCGGTGGTCTTCAGGTGACTTTACGGTCACCCTGATACCGTGATAGATATCTCGTGCTTCCACAAGATGAATTGAGTTACGCGGGAGGGCCGCGTGAACATCCCTCCAGAGATGCTTATCTCTGATGATGAGGGGAGGAGGGGGGCGTACGCGACGCGGTAACGGGGCCGTCAGCTCCGCCTGACGCGGCTCCTTGCTGGCCGGCGCAGCATCGGAGCCTGAGGTTGACGAGGGGGCCTTGCGCCTCCTTTTGTTAGTGTGGACTCGGAAGCCCTCCGAGTCCACTTTTGGGTCGACCTCCATGTCCGAGGACGACTCGGACGAGTCCGTGTCGCTCTCAGACCCAGATGCCGACTTTGTGGCGCGCGTTAGTTGGGCCTCGGGGCCCTTTTCTACCGGGGAAGCCGGAGCATTTGACGCGAAAGGGCTCATTAGAGCCGCGAGGGAGTGTGCCGTTCCGTTGAGGACGGAGTCGGCGGGGAGAAGAGACGCGGTGAGATCAGGTCCGCGGGAGGTGGAGGGAACGGCGGCGCGCGGTTGCTTGCGGGGCGCGGGTGCAGCGGGTGCTGGCGACGCGGCGGGCTTGCGGGGCGCGGGCGCGGTCGGAGGGGGGGGCGCGGCAGGTGACGCGGCAGGTCCCGTTGGATTGCGGGGCGCGGTTGCGGCGGGGGCTGGCGGCGCGAGTGGTGGGGTGGGCGCATTAACTGATACGCGGGGTGCGGGTGCGGCGGAGGCGGGCTTCGGTTGCGGCCGAAGGTGCTTTCCGTAGAAAGCCGCGATGTGGCCGTTCAGGCCTTTTAACGTTTCAGGGCTGGTCCCCTGGACGAATTTTAGGAATTCGGCCAGGGTCGGGGTGAAGGGGGTGTCCCTACTCGTGTTCATCCTCAGGCGGGACAGCCCGGGGATGTGTCCGAGTGTGTAAAAAGTCCCTCTGCCGGGGTAGGCAGGGGGTGCGTCCTATCGTGAGCCCTAAGCTGTGTAGACCTTCGCCAATCTTAATGTGCGAAGGGTCCCTATCTGCTTTGGGGGAAAATCAGCCCCAAAGAATGGAAGGAGGGATGGGTAGGGTGGAGATTGGGCGATATCTGGGCCCGACTAGGGGTCCCCCCAAGGCCGGGTGGTCCAGACCCGTCCGAGTTTGCCTTTCCCTGAAGGGGAACGGCAGGCGCTCGGGGCACGCCTCAGCCAAGTGCGTTAGCACCGCTGGGTATCCCTTGGCTGACCACTCGCGTGGATTTACAAACTGTATGACCAAAAGCAACCTTTAAGGCAGATCGCAATTAGGTTGCAATTTAAACTCGCAACGTAATTGTGTCCACCCGTTCGGCGAAACAATGCACTGTAGCGTGGGAACGCGCCGGCACTGTGCGTAACTGAGCAATGAGTCACACTGGCTCACTGAACAATAGGCCCAGGTGCGGCGGCTGTCCGTTCGATGCGGCGAGTGCGGCGAGGTGCGGTGTGGGGGGCTCGATAGCGTGCGCGGGCGTGTACACGTCCGTGCAGTGCGGGCGCTGGAGCCGGAGTGTGTATATTAGGTCTCAGTAATTCCCTTTCAAATATCAGCCTGTTTCATTGAATTAGGTACGTAGTTATTTAGCTAGAAAATCAAACATAATTCGAGTTAAGTATGGAAAATTTATAATCTTCACTTTATTTTAATAATATTGACGCTCGAAATTTTAAATTCTAATGTCTTGAGAAATAATTTGTATATAAATGTAGAAAAAAAAAAACAATTTAAACCTTCTTAAAGGAGAAGTTAATTCCAGAGAAAGAGTTGAAACTAGTTCTGGGATTAATGGAGTCAATAATGATATAAAGAATAATGTACTTTAACATGATCGTTTATTTGATGGCACCATCTGATTAAAGACCGTCTGGGGCTCGTATACCCTCCATGTTTCCAACTACAATCAGCTTTTCTAAGCAGTTATCTCCATTCCTCACTGTGGCCGTAATAAGACACCATTCTGCGTGGTGATCAGTACCTTCTTTACACCATTGCTTTAGATTTTAAAGGGATTCTTCTATCTGCTGTCTAAATACAAAAAGCACTCTTCGTTATACTTTGACAGTTTTCTGAATCTCATTAGATATGCTCTATTCTGAAATATTGAGAGTATTTAATAATGTATATATAATATACATTAAACAATTTTTTATAAAATATTATTATTAAAACCGGACTTTAATCTTTAGAGGTCACAAAATGCTCTAGTTAACATTCCGTTATTACGAATAGAAACAAGACAATATTTCCATTAGTTTAACAAGGTTCTTTAGCTAAATCTAATTTCTATGAACTTCTAAGCGAAATTCAAAGAGCGCACATAAAGCCTTGCTAAACTCCAATTTAAGTTTTCTTTTGGACCCTCGAAATTTACCGGAGAGCACAGGGTCGGGTGCGGGAAACTTTTAAAAGGGTGCAGAAGTTTGTGTAGTTTTAGGTTATACTAGTATGCTTAATGAGGATTAAAGATTGAATGACAAAGACAGTAGATTAACGTTCAATAGTTTTATCCCTTTCACTTGGTCATGTAATTGTTTTTATCCGTGCAGGGGCGGAAAAAGAATACTGACTTCTGAGTTCAAGAAACCAACCTACGAGTAAGACTCCAAGCTAACTAGCTATGTGGTAAGGCTCCAAGCCCATCTGGATGGCAACCACCTTTGGTCTTAAGCATGCCGCTATAATAACTTTGTGTTGTGTTCCGGCATTAGTGACAAGTTCCTGTACCCTTATGAGACAGCAGCGTGTTGGCGATGCCACTGGCATTGCAAACACCCGTAGGCGACGGCAACTGCTAAATTCTAATAGATAGATAATATAATAGATATATATATATATATATATATATATATATATATATATATATATATACCTAGTCAGGTCATAAATTCTGTCACATGTTTAATGTAAAATAATTGTAACAAGTTTATTAATTATGTAACCATTCATATACCAAAATGAACTTAACAAAACATAGATTCTTATGACATTAAAGTTTATTCAAAATGACCTCCGTGATTTTGAATACAAGCCTTCAATCTGCGCGGCCAGTTGTCTATCGCAGCACGAACGAGGTCCATGTCAATATCGGCGGCTGCCTTAATCAAGGATGTCTTGAGTGACTCCAAATTGGGATGAGGCTTTGAGCACGCCTTTTCCTCCAAGTGTTGCCATATCTTGTAATCTAACGGATTCAAATCTGGACTGGAGGAGGGCCAGTCTTCGTGCCGGATGAAGTCAATTTCACGCGCCGCCAGCCAGTCTTGTGTGCTCTTCGCTCTATGAGCTGGCGCCGAATGGTATGAGAAACAGGTTCCACAAGGTTCGTCAGGACTGTATTTTGATACACAACAGCATTCGTTTTTACACCTTTCTCACAAAAATGTACCTCTGTTAAGCCCCAATAAGAAACTCCCAACCATACCATGAGCGAGGATGGAAAATGACCTCGTTGGACACGCGGAATACGGTTGCTCGCTTCTTCACTACTGTGTGCGTACACCTTATCATTTTGTTTGTTGTAGCTCTCTTCTACGGTAAACATTTTTTCATCCGAAAAAAGAATTTCCCGATATTTTTTTCCCGCGTACCGCTTCAACAAAGCGCGGCATCTCTTCAGTCTCAGGTCCATTAGACGAGCATTCAAACGATGTCCTGTTTTTCTTCGATATGCCCGAAGCCCTAAGTCTTCATTTAACACCCTTTTCACCGTGGTTCTGCTTAACCCCATCTGAAGGGCCAACAGTTTCTGCTTACGTTTGGGATTTCTTTGAATTCGTGCCTTCACAGCTTTTATCACTGCTGGAGTCCTAACAGACCGAGGGCGACCACTTCTTGACCTGTCATCTACACTAGAGTCTTCATTGTATCGTTTGATGGTACGATAAACGAATCTTTTGGTTATATTCAAATTTTTCAGTATGTTGAAAATTTGAATTGGCGCGTAACCGCAACGATGCAACGCAATAACTGCAACACGGTCTTCTTTAAGCGTCCACTCCATATTTAAAAATGAGTAAAATTCTAAAAGTTATACATTTTTATTTTCATGAACAATTCGAAATTCGAATTCAATAAACTTTTTTGTGGCCAGCATTCTAAAAGAAAAGTTTTTACTGTGTGACAATACTTATGACCTGACTAGGTATATATATATATGACTGAATTGTATTAAGCTTAGTACTACTCAGAAATGTAAAATTAAATTAAAAATTAAAATAATTCCTAAATTCAGCCCACGAAACTAAGTTTTTGATCTTATAAGATCACCGGAACGCGTTAATGGCTCCAGCACAAGTAGGTTAGTTGAAAAGTTTCCCTTAAAATCGTGTTTTTATAACGACACTCTAAATCCCAGTTAAGGGTTCGCGATGCTGACCCTTTTCAGTTCAACGATTTTTTTTCTTTAGGGTTGAAAAAATAAGTTTTTTTTTTTATAGAAGACAAATTTTCACTTAGAAGTCTGCTTTTTTTATTTCTAAAAAAATAATTTCTTTGTAATTTTCCATGCAGGGGAGCTTTGCGCTATCGGCTTTTCGTAAAAGGTGACAAAACAACCCCAAGCTCATCTGGATGGCAACCACCCTTGTTTTATAAGTATGCCAACATAATAACCTTGTGTTGTGTTCCTGCATTAGTGACCCATATTCCTGTACCCTTATGGGACAGCAGTGTGTTCGCGATGCCACTGCAAACACCTATAGGCGACGGTAACTGCTAAATCCTAAGCGGGCTGTCAGCCTGTCTGCTGTCCTACAGCAATAAAAAAAATTACGATAATTATTGTAAAGGTTAGATCAATCAAATTGTTCTGCCCACCTTTTTGTATGATTAGGGCCAATTTTTCTAAACATGAGGTGTTTAGAAAAATTGGCCCTAATATATCTATAGTGTACTACTATGTTCGCTAGTATTTAATATTTTGAGTTACTGAAACTCAAATTTGTATGATTGGGTGTCTAGAAACACCTTACAATATTGATGATTGAATAATTTGCTTGGTAACAAACACTATATCCATGTAACCTATCTTTTTTATTTCAGATGACTGCGATGCTTAAAAGGTACCGTTCAAAGCGCAATATAATCACAGCAATCTATTTTATCCGTGCAGGGGCGGAGAAAGAATATTAACCTCTGCGGCCGGGGTCGGCTTGTCGTAAAAGGCGACAAAACAACCCACCCTAGCTACGTGGTAGGGTCCCAAGCCCGTCTGGATGGCGACCACCTTTGGTCTTAAGTTTGCCGCCATAATAACCTTGTGTTGTGTTCCGGCATTAGTGACCCAAGTTCCTGTGCCCTTATGGAACAGCAGCTTATTCGCGCTACCACTAGGGTTGCCAACACCCATAGGCAAAGGTAACTGCCAAATTCTAAGCGGGCCGTCAGCCTATCTGCTATCCTAAAGCAATAAAAAAATGTCGATATTCTTTTTATTATATTATATGTCATTAAGTGTAAAGAAACTGGACCTCGACATCGCTAGGAGATAAGTTTTCTTCTACCATTATTATTAAGATTAGGTAGTTATGCATGTATTGTGGATTTCATATTTGCTTTTTGCTTCGCATCACTGGACCTCAAAATTAAATGAAAATTAAATAAAAAATTGGAAATGAGTATATTAGAGGAAGTATCAAAGTAGCGCACCAGTGGTTGAAAAACTTAAAAATAATAGACTAACATGGTTTGGACATGTAATGCGAAGAGAAGAATGCCGTATAACTAGGAAAATGTTGGGAATGAGAGTGGAGAAATACAGGAAAAGAGATACACAAAAAAAGATTGCGTAAAATATGATATGGCGAAAAAGAATTTTGTGCTGACCCCATATAATACGGGATAAGGTGAAGAAAAAGAAAAGACGGTTTTGAGTGATTAACAAATGAGCATTCAAATGCTCACATTATTTATAAATATCCGGATGACCGAGCTTTGCTCGGTATATATATTTTTTTATAAATTGTGTTTTTTGGAAATTAACAATTGATTTTCTTAGTCTAACCTCAAAGCAAACACTCATTGAATTCTTGTTACTTAACACCGCCATCTGCTGGAATAGCTTTAGTGTTGTGTCTTTAAAGCAATTTAAAAAAATAGTATTATTATTCGCCGATAGATGTCAGGAAGAGTCACATTTTTGTTATTTTTCTTCCAATAAAAAAAGCGAATAAAATGACATTTTCTAGAAATGATTCCTAGCTAGATCGATTTATTGCCCCCGAAACCCCCCGTATACTAAATTTCATGAAAAGCCGATTCCGAGATTCCAATTCGATACGATATATACGATATATATATATATATATATATATATATATATATATATATATATATATATATATATATATATATATATATATATATATATATACACAAGAATTGATCGTTTAAAGATATAGGATATCAGTACAGAGTCTCGTACTGATATTATAAATAATATCAGTACGAGACTCCATTGCCATAAAATCACTGCTTAACGCTCGAATTGCGAGTTTACGCAAATTAAGTCGATGGTATCCCAATTATAAGGTCGACTTATTTCGTCTCGCCCCATTGCTATTCAGTTTTTGCGCCTTTCACTTTTGTTTTATGGTAATATTTAGTAATCTGAATAGATTTATGAGGTGTACGCGGTCACATTAAGGCTTTTGCACTTTTTTATTGCTGAGGAACAGCAGGCAGGCTGACGGCCCGCTTACAATTTAGCAGTGACCGTCGCCTATGAGTGTTTGCAACGCCGGTGGCATCACGAACACGCTGCTGTCCCATAACGGTACAGGAACTTGGGTCACTAAGCCGGAACACAACACAAAGTTATTATGGCGGCATACTTAAGACCAAAACTGATCGCCATCCAGACGGGCTAGACGCCCTACCACGTAGCTAGGGTGGGTTGTTTTGTCGCCTTTTACGACAGGCTTCTTTCTCCGCCTCTGCACGGATAATGCCAAATAGTTACCTTAACGTGCAGTATGTAAGGTTCTCCTTGTTGATGCGGTCACTCAGCTGACTAAGGTTTTTTTACAGCTGGATTTCAGCAAGCAAACGGCCCACCCGAAAACATGTGGTCAAGCGTGTCTGGACCATCTGTGAGTATGGGATCCGTAGACAAGGCGAACTGTGCGCCATGATCGTAAGATCTACTTTTAGTCATTGGTCTGCGAAACATTTTTGGAGCCTATAGCTGGTAAGCAACTGATAGGACGCAGGTTTCCACGTGGTTGAGTTTCAGCTGGCAATAGCCTAGTTACACCTTTTTATTGAGAAACAGCAGACAGACTGCCCACTTAATAATAAGCCACTACCGTCGCCTATGGAAGTTTGTGACGCCAAGGGCACCGCGAACACGCTGCTGTTTGCATAGGGGTACTGGAACCTACGTCGCTCATGCGGAAATACAAGACAAGGTTATTATAGAGGTATACTAGTAGGCCTTGGTTGCCATCCAGACAGGCTTGGAGCTGTACCTACATTTTACAACAGGCCGTATTCTCACCTTAATTACCTTATCATTGAATAAATGAATTCCTTTTCTTATTGAATAAATGATCTTCCCGCTCTTAAGCATTAATAATAATTTTAAATCTATACTAACTAGGAAAGAAATAAATCGTAATAAAATCTATATTATTATTCGATTTCCTCTTACACGATTTCTGTGAGAAATCGATACAAAGCAACAATTATTTCCATTTCTTGCCTTAGGGCTTAAATTAATAAAAAAAAGAGCTTCCGTTCCAATTTTAAATAAATAATCCAATCATAAACTGTTATAGTTTAAAATAATACAATACTAAAATGAATCGTATAATTCCGTGTTAAAAAGAAATATGAGAAACTTTTTTATACTGTGGCACCGATCATAGATACAATAAAGGAATGCTTGAGTGATTTATTAAGTAACACGCTATCTGTAACATCGCTTATCGATAACATTGAGTTGTATATATTCATAGAGATGAAGACTTTAGCGCCTTATAATTGTTCAGTCTAGAGTCACAAATGATGTAGCATGTCAACCATCGTATTCGCTTGCACGGTACTACGCGTATGCTTGTGATTAATTTCAAAATGACAGGCTTGTCAGTCAAATGATTATTATTAAAATTATTAATTTATTTTTATATTAAAATATATATAAATAAATTGTCAAATGATTATATGCACTTTTTTTGACAAGATAATGATGAGATAGTATACGAGACCGTATATGATGAAGTTTTTGCTTTTCGCTTAGCTATTTAAGTAAAGATATAATGGCTCAATTATCAGAATGTGTAACTCCATTTGGATAGTTTTTCCAGGAGCAAGTAAAAACTGTGTTTAATTCTGCTGCTACTGAGCGCCTCCAGGTATGCTCAGGTCGGCCACGCTTCCTCTTGCCTCGTGAAGTCCATTCCAGCGCCAGCCTTGGGATGTGGTTTGGACCTCTTTTGAGGGTGTGACCGATTCACTTCCACTTTCGGCGCTTGACCCGGTGACTGATCGGTGTTTCGTAACAGATATCCCACAGCTATTCATTCGATATTTTCTCATGCCAGAAAATACCAAGTATCTGCCTTGGGCAGCATATCCGTTCTAGTACATATCAAAAGCGCTTTGCTTCTTATTTAGGGATTAAGTGGTGCTATGTAAATAAAAATATTGAACTAGATGGCGCTGTAGGAATTAAAATACAATTTAGTGTCAATATAAGCCCTATGCTTGTGTAAATAATTTTCACAATATATTTATTTATCTCTGCGTAAAAATTGAGAATTGGATTTTGTAGCGCTTTGTAACAATTCGTCTATTATCTACTCCATTGTGATCATACCTCAATGATGATAAAAGTTTTGTTAGATGGACAGTTTCTAAATGAATTTACGCTTTAATACAATGAATTAAGACGTATTTTAGTTTAACATCGCTTACACTGAGGTGTTGTTTAGAATTTTAATTGTTTTTATTTCTATTTGAATGATTATTAAATTATATTTAGACACTGACGTTTTAGTAATATTTTTTTATTATTGCTGTAGGTTAGTAGACAGGCTGACGGCCCGCTTAGAATTTACCAGTTACCGTTGCCTATGGGTGTTCATCAGTGGCATCGCGGACACGCTGCTGTCCCATAAGGGTACAGGAACTTGGTTCACTAATGCCGGAACACAACACAAAGTTATTATGGCGGCATACTTAAGACCAAAAGTGATCGCCATCCAGACGGGCTTGGGGCCCTACCACGTAGCTAGTGTGGGTTGTTTTGTTGCATTTTACGACAGGCCGACCCGATCGTAGAGATCAGTATTCTTTATCCGCCTCGCACGGATAAAAATGTATTTACATTACATATTTCAGTAACGTTATTGAACATAGCCATCCAAACTGTTGTACCTGAATATATATAGATTCGGGCTATATAGCCAAGGGTCCAGTTTTATTGGGATTAAAAAAGGACAATTCTGCTATGAGTTCCATGCAAACTTTCCAACGATCGACCAAGACCTCATCGAATTCTCTATTAAAACCAAGGTTAAGTAATTACTTTATTTTCTCTTTTACTAATAAATCATCATAAAAAACGTGATGGTTACGTTATTATTTTACGGTTCATGGAACAAAACGGTTAATTGATATTTAGCATAGTGATCGAGTTTCTCCCTAAAGATGCTGCCAAACTACTAGCCGAAGAACTAATTGTACAATCGGAGGCGGCCTTTCATAACACCTTACAAGTGGAAAGTAACACAAGAAAAGATACTCAATTTGTTATTGTTGTGGAAGAACAGACAGACTAACGGCTTAATAATAGCAATTATCTTATATATATATATATATATATATATATATATATATATATATATATATATATATATATATATATATATATATATATATATATATATATATATATATATATATATATGTCTACGATGCCAAAAGTACTGCAACATTCTGCCATTTATATTATATAGATATTATATGAGGTTCTTTTTGAATTACCGCACGACGTAGTGCAATAGAAAACACTTAGCTGGTAACTAATACCACATTCTCAGTGTACGCAGAATAAACGCTCTGGAGAGCATTTGTGTACATGACTTTAGAGGCTCCAGGTAATGAGCCTGAGTATCCAGCCGATGGAGGGCAGTGCGATGATAGAAATAAGATGAAAGCACCATTTGCAACAATTGGTTGAAGTGGATCAAAATTGGTCTAACCTCCCTCATCCTCTCACAGCCGATATATGTGCACAAGTCATACGCAGTTCTTCAGTAATGAGTCTGTCACTGGCAAATAAATGCATAGAATTAGGTCACTTTCTAAAGATATGGAAAACGGCGATTGTATTGGTATTTAGGAAGGCAGGTAGAGAAAGCTACAGGTCGCCCAAATCCCACAGGCCTATTGGCTTATTGCCAGTGATGGGCAAATTATTGGAGAAAATGGTCATAAAAAGTCTCAAGTGACATCTAACCCCAAGACTTAACAACTACCAGTACGGATTTCTCTCACAAAAGAGCACGGAAGACTCCTCGTATGACCTAGTGTAACAAATATACGAGAAACATTCGCAAAAAAGGATGATCACAGTGGTTTTCTTGGACATAGAGGGAGCGTCCGATAGTGCATGGTGACCATAAGAGTCCGACTGGCAGAGATTAACTGTCTCATTAACATCATTAGGATCCTGGGCAGTTATTTAAGCGACAGAGTAATAAATATTAGATATGCTGAGGAAGAAGTGTCTAGGTCGCCAACAAAAGGATGCGTACAAGGGTCAGTCGGAGTCCTATGCTCTGGAATCTTCTGATAGCCCCATTACTAAAGGGGCTAGACAATGGTGGGTTTTATCGCCAAGCGTTCGCCGACGATGCCGTACTGGTTTTCGAAGGTAAAACGTCGCTTGAGATTGAGCACCGCGCAGATGCCGCTCTCACTTTTGTTCAGGAATGTGGCGTTAGTGAAAAATTGAAGTTTGCACCACAAAAAATGAAGGCCAAGGTTGTAACTCACAAAAGAAAATACGACACGCCTCGCTTGATCAAAATCCTAGGGTTAGTGATAGATTCAAAGCTGACTTTCAAAGCCCATGTAACAAGCGTATGCGGGAAGGCGCTCAACTTATATCAGCTATAAGCAGCTTGCACGAGTCGCAAAGATCAGCTAGGGCCTGAACCCTGAGGTCATTCGGACCATCTATACAGCCGATCATTGTATACGCAGCAAGCGCCTGGGCTCCAGCGGTAAACAAGATAGGAGTATGTAAACAGCTTGGTACTTGGCAGAGAGGTTTCACCCTGAAAATCTGCAGAGTATATCAGACCGTTTCCTGAACTGAACTCGGCACTGGTGCTGACAGGATTACTGACCTTGGATTTTCGAATTCGAGGGGTAGCAATGCTCTATAAATCGGAGGGGCCTTACCAGCGCTGGAAGTTGGCGAAATGAAAAAATTGGTAGCATATACAACACACGCCTCATCTAGCTGAACATATAGAGCTGACATTTGAGTGTTTGGTAAGTTAATTAAGTTTGGTAAGTAAATTTCAGAGCGACGTGGATAATAACAGTAATCTAGCACGTCGAATATTCACAGATGGTAGTAAGATAGAAGACAAAGTTGGGGCATCATTTTTCATTTTGGATAATAATGTTGAAACAAATTTTCGGAAATTGAAACTGTCATCTTATTGCTCGATAATCAGGCTAAATTATTAGCAACATGCGAAACTACCAAGGTAATACTAATGAGCTCAGAAGAAAACATTGATGTATACAGTGATTCACGTGCGGCACTACAGACTGTAATGAATTGGAGTACCAGGCATTCACTATTGGTTAACACAAGGGCAAACATAGTGGCAGCTCGAAATCAAGGTAAGCAAATAAACTTGTACTAGATAAAGGCGCACGTCAACGTCAGAGGGAATGAAAGAGCAGACGAACTTGCAAAACTAGCAGCTATAGATCATGAATTAGAGCCAGATTATAAGATGTATCCGGTATCGTTTGCCAAGTGTCACATACGAAAGAGGATTCTTGATCTGTCAATGTCTATGTGTGTATTATTTTGTTCCATCTGTGGAACAAAATATAAGGAAGCAGCAACCGGATCTATTACAAAGCTTTTTCTCCCTGACGTCAGGCGTCTATAAGGGTCCTAAAACGGATGGGTCTAATGACTCAGGTTCTGAAAGGGCACGGAGGGTTTTCCGAGTACTTGCACCGATTCAAGTGTAAGGGGGACCCTTCGTGCCCATGTGAAAAGCAGGTACATCGCAAAGCGTAGTGCACATTATATTCCAGTGTTCGATGTCGTACAGAAATATATAATGCAAGTAACAAATTATGGATAGAAATTACAGAAGAAAATATGAATTTGTAAAAATTAAAAAAAAACTCGTAATATGGTGTTACTAGTTGACTCTGCAAACGTTGTTCTGTCATATGAATTTAAAAAAAGTAGCCTATGTCTTTCTTCAAGGTCCAATCTATGACTATACCGAAATTCATCAAATTCCATTCAATAGCTTTTGGATTAAAGAGTAACAAATACCCATACATACATACAAACATTCGCCTTTATAATATTAGTAAGAATATTTACAATGAGTACAACCATTAGTAGCTTTGATGTATGTACCTATGTGTGTATTTTTTTATTGCTAACGAACAGCAATTAGGCTGACGGCTAACTTAATAGTAAGCAGTTACCGTTACATATAGATGTTTGCGACGCCAGGGGCACCGCTAACACGCTGCCGTCTGTAAAAGGATACTGAAAGTCACTAATTCTGGAACACAATACATGGCGGCATACTTATAGACCAAAGGTTGCCACTCAGATGGGCTTGGAGCACGCAACTAGAGTTGTTTTGTCGCCTTTTAAAACAGGCTGGTCCCGGCCGCAGGGGTTAATATTCTTCCTCTACCCCCACGGAGTTTCATTATGTAAGTTGTAGTCAGGCCTCGAAGTCACACTCGAATCCAGAGGTCACGGGGTCAATGCACACGATGAGATCTTTTACGCAGTTCTGCTGGTGTAATAAAACAATATCAGGAAACCTACACAGCTATAGCGTATTACCCAAACGTAATCTATCCGCGAATTCTTTATGGAGAAGCAATACGGATATAGTATCCGTTTCCATTAGAATGAGACAGACCAACAACGTGAGGATATGCTACTAGCAACACCATTAGTATCATTCATAAATATCATTTACTATCATCAACTTATTAAGATCAGATTAATGATGTCCATCAATAAAAAACATGCTTTATATTCAAACACAAATTAATTATTTTATTTCATCAATAGCTTCTTTTATAGTACAATCATTATAACATAGACAGTGATGAAAATGCACTATTGTTTTCATTATATCAATCACTATATAATTGCTTTGCATTAAATATACAACTCTGGTTTCAATACCACTCGAACGCTCTTTAGCGATGGAAAAATGAGATTTGTTAAGGGAGATATAAGCAATGATTAAATAAAATAAGACATACTGGACTGAACCGAAGTTATTGACATCGACCAAGTTCGATTGCTTTGCGATTGCATCTATTAAAGATAAACTGGTTAAATTCTTAAATAAAAAAAATAGGAAGCGTTAAATGTAAAATTTCAAAGTGTAGAAGCACCACGCTTTGTGTAAACTCTTCCAGGCGCAGGGAGCCGCTTCATTCTAACGGCGCATGACACGAAACATCTGCTATCTCGCTCATATACATTTATATGTATCGTGTTAACTTAGCATGTTTATCTCGTACACAATGTTTTTGTAAATATATCGCACATTTTGTTCAATAAAATTATGGAATTCGGGAACTGACTTTTATTTTGAACACTAATACCAAGAAGCTCTTTGAGGAAGAATTCTGCCTGCACTTAACAATAAATCAATTGGGATACAGGAACCCTAAAAAAGTATTAAATAAATGACGAATGTTGGAAAATTTAAGTCACACTCAATGAAACAATAATGTTTAATTAACACGTAACTGATAAAATTTGTGTAGTACAAATTAGCTATTCTAACAATCACTGAGCTAAATCGGCCTACCTTTGTTGATGCTCGTGTTGGAATATTGCTCTTTTTTGTAACGATTTTTCCATTGCTGTCTTTTTACTAATAAGAACGTTAATTTAACTGTCGACTTTTATGGAGGTAAGTATAACGTATAATGTTCAAGGGGTCAAAATACCTCGCTTGGTCACAGGGGAAGGTCAGATGGGATCGGGGCTTAGGTTTTTGTAACATAGTCAATACGTCTAAAGGTAATCTCTCGAAAAGCTACATTCAAATATAGTGCGCAGCGTTTAGTGCTTTAAAACCCACAGGTAGCGACTTTGACGCACATTTACCGGGACATTAGCTGATTGATAACTTTTTGTTAGCAAATAAATATTGAGAACCATATTTACTAGTTACTACGTAAAAACTAGAGGGAGAAGTCTTCTACCATGTATGTTCCTAATTGACATAATTATCTGCTTAATAAATTATAAATTGGCAATTATAATTATAAATTGAATGCATTTTGCCTATACAACTATAGGCAAAATGCATTCCTAGTGCGAGCAAGTAACTATTTAAATAATGTCAGTAAGCAGCATAATGTTGACCCATTTGGGATCAGTATTTCGGGAGCCAAGCGGTGTCTAAGTAATAAATTTTTCTGTGACTAGTTCTATAGTGTAATGCAGATTTGCATATCTGCGTGTTAGTTATTCAAGATATTATTCGTGAAAACCTGTAATTGGCTGTCTGATAATAATTTCAAGTATTTTTTCATGTGTATTAGCTGTAGGTTTTCCATCATTAAATAAATAAATAAATAAATAAATAAATAAATAAATAAATATCTAAATAAACTTAACCCGGCACAATCGGGTGAAAACAAAGTTTGTAACCGCAGAAATGCCGGCTATATCTGATCCAATGGAAAGCCGATCGCGTTTCTAACGATGTGGATGTATCGCAACGGAAAGAGTATCAACATTCCTGGTTACGCGTAATGTGATGTAGGCGCCACACCTGCGGTCAGAGCTAGTGATGTCACTACATTCGGATAACTGTTATAAAGGTGAGCGGTACTTCATAAATTTTTATATCTCCTATCATCGACGTAACTATGCAGTTTTAGAACGCTGCAAAGTTGGACTTACCATAGTCAGCTAGTAGATTACTATAAAACATAGCCGTAGACGATTCTGACAGATCTTTAATCCTAATTCAGAATTCATTAAATTATTTTGTTAAGTGTAATATACCTAGTCAGGTCATAAATTCTGTCACATGTTTAATGTAAAATAATTGTAACAAGTTTATGAATTATGTAACCATTCATATACCAAAATGAACTTAACAAAACATACATTCTTATGACATTAAAGTTTATTCAAAATAACCTCCGTGATTTTGAATACAAGCCTTCAATCTGCGCGGCCAGTTGTCTATCGCAGCACGAACGAGATCCATGTCAATATCGGCGGCTGCCTTAATCAAGGATGTCTTGAGTGACTCCAAATTGGGATGAGGCTTTGAGCACGCCTTTTTCTCCAAGTGTTGCCATATCTTGTAATCTAACGGATTCAAATCTGGACTGGAGGAGGGCCAGTCTTCGTGCCGGATGAAGTCGATTTCACGCGCCGCCAGCCAGTCTTGTGTGCTCTTCGCTCTATGAGCTGGCGCCGAATCTTGTTGGAATACCCAGTGCCTGTTATTGAACATGGTATGAGAAACAGGTTCCACAAGGTTCGTCAGGACTGTATTTTGATACACAACAGCATTCGATTTTACACCTTTCTCACAAAAATGTACCTCTGTTAAGCCCCAATAAGAAACTCCCAACCATACCATGAGCGAGGATGGAAAATGACCTCGTTGGACACGCGGAATACGGTTGCTCGCTTCTTCACTACTGTGTGCGTACACCTTATCATTTTGTTTGTTGTAGCTCTCTTCTACGGTAAACATTTTTTCATCCGAAAAAAGAATTTCCCGATATTTTTTTCCCGCGTACCGCTTCAACAAGGCGCGGCATCTCTTCAGTCTCAGGTCCATTAGACGAGCATTCAAACGATGTCCTGTTTTTCTTCGATATGCCCGAAGCCCTAAGTCTTCATTTAACACCCTTTTCACCGTGGTTCTGCTTAACCCCATCTGAAGGGCCAACAGTTTCTGCTTACGTTTGGGATTTCTTTGAATTCGTGCCTTCACAGCTTTTATCACTGCTGGAGTCCTAACAGACCGAGGGCGACCACTTCTTGACCTGTCATCTACACTAGAGTCTTCATTGTATCGTTTGATGGTACGATAAACGAATCTTTTGGTTATATTCAAATTTTTCAGTATGTTAAAAATTTGAATTGGCGCGTAACAGTAACGATGCAACGCAATAACTGCAACACGGTCTTCTTTAAGCGTCCACTCCATATTTAAAAATGAGTAAAATTCTAAAAGTTATACATTTTTATTTTCATGAACAATTCGAAATTCGAATTCAATAAACTTTTTTGTGGCCAGCATTCTAAAAGAAAAGTTTTTACTGTGTGACAATACTTATGACCTGACTAGGTATAATATATACACAATTTTGAATTAACCACCGTATTTACTATTGGTTAAGTTAGAGGGATAGGTCTATAAGAACATCATTAGGCCTATCTTTTTATACGACTGTGAAATGTGGCTGGTGCTGGAGCGACACGAGCAGAAGCTGCATGTCACGGAGATGAATATGTTGGCGTAGATGTATGAATTTGTGCGGAAGAACCGTGCTAAGAACTCCCGCATTCACGGCAATATTTATGCCTGTGATATAGCAATTAATTTCAGGATTTAGCCTTCGTTGGTATGGCTGCATTTTACGGTAAATGGCTATTTATGTAGGGAACAACTCCAGCAGTTTGGATTGCATACGGGATTTAATGCTAAGATGATTATGGTGACAACCGTATTGACTATACAAACCTATTATTATTATAAATGTTTTAAGAATGATGAACCAATCGCTTTAAATTATTTTGACTTAAAATTAACACGCATAAACACTATTAAGTACCCATTAAATAGGATAATCTGTCTAAAGCTTGTTGAAATAATTGAGGGTTTATGGTGGACATTTGTGAAGCAAGGGGCACCGCGAACACGCTGCTGCCTCATAGTAGTACAGAAGCCTGGATCACTAATGCCTGAACCCAACACAAGATTATTATGACGGCATACTTATAGACTAAGGGTGGTTTCCATTCAGACGGGCTTCGGACCCTACCATGTAGCTAGGGTTGTTTTTTCGCCTATTACGACAGGCTGACCCCGGCCGCAGGGGTCAGTATTCTTACTCCGCCCATGCACGCGAAAAATTATATTATATTTTTACTATTTATAAAAATATATTTAACTTACTGTTGATTTGAATCACTCAGTTATCATAGTGTAATTTTGCTTTATTTGCCGTGGCTACTGTTACTGTGGCGAAGCACCACGCCAACAGTCGATCTGACCCGCCGCTATAGATTTATCAAAAAAAGAAGTCATCGATATAATTTATATATATTAAATTTTATCGATAAAAATATGATTGTACCGGTCCATCACTAGATCTAGTAGGAGTGGCTAATAGAAGCCTAGGCATACCCTAGTTATTGCTAGTGCTCGTATTTGATGGGAACGTTGCCGATTAACCTAATACAGATTGCGAAATTTCCAAACTATACTGTTTGTTCTGTACATGATACGAAGTTCTGCTTCGACTAATTAAATATCTATCCAGTAAACATGTTT